>CAJNIZ010017413.1:42926-79459 GCA_905231905.1 Symbiodinium pilosum
CCACTATCTTATAGCAGCGTTCAACAGAAACCTGGCCAGTTCTCATGTAAACAAATCAAAATCCGACACGCGCGCAGTTCAAAGCTTGTCCGACCACAATAAAACTCTACGATACGAGGCCTACTGACATCCTTTCAAACCTGAGGCCGCTCTGCCCATATAAGCTGTGGTCTACACTCTTGACAGGGCGTGAAATAGGGAATTATATAAGGTTCATGTATAGGGGCTTATTAATCATCCCAGAACAATGGCGCCTTCGCCTGGCGTTTGAGGGCGGCAATGGTGTCCTGCCAGCAGCCACGACCCCTACCATCCCCCAAACAAGACTGACATGAGGCAGCATTTGCATTGGCCTGGGGCGCCCCCCCCTTCAAAAAAAAATTGCGCCCCAGATATGCACTCTGCAAAAACGTCTAAACTGACCTAGGCAAACATTAGGCTCATAGTGGTGGAATTCTATCCTTGCAAATGCTGTACCTGCGATTTAAGGTGTATTCCGCCAACGATAACCCTAGAACCCCGAAACTCTGATTTCAGTCCGCGGCGGCAACGCGCACTCTAAGCAGCTCGTTGCGCAGCTCTGCTCTGACGGCCTGATACATTGAACCTACACCATCCCCAATACTTCCAGACACGATCAGCCATGACTGTGAGTTATAATCCTGCATGACTGAAGTGCAACCTCTCTATATGGGCCCACTGACCCCTGATCGGTGTCATTGTGCCTTGGGGCGCATTTAGATCCCGAGTTTTGTGCTTGATTCTCAGGTTTACTCATGAGGGGGCGTCAAGATGATATTTTCGATAGTAGCTTGAGAGATCACCAGAACATCAAAACAGTTACTCTCAGGCAACCCCTTTAACCCTGCAATGTGCTGCCAACCGTCCAGGCTTCCGTGTTCACTGCTCACCTCTAGACCTCGCCTCACTTCACAGAGCAGTGCGCACCTGCAGTGCGGGAGTCCACGGCTAGAGGTGTGAAATTCTGAAGGCACTCATGATATGGGAGCCTCTACAGAGGTAGGCACTGTAGTCATCCTCATTGCCTTCGCAGCTTTGGGCATTAATATAAGATGCAGCCAACTGCATCACTTGCACCATGAACAATCACACAGACAACCATCATCATGCAATACCTGAACTGCAAAATTCCAAACCTCAACCCCGATACCTATGAAAGTCGCTAGGAGGCTACAACAAGAACTACGTTGGATTGACCGCGTCTTGCAGTGCTGAAGCCTAGGCAAGGCCCAGAAAATCTGAACCCTGGCATGTAAGGTATAGATTTCTGCATCGAAGAACTCTTACTGTCCTAGACCTGATTCCTACACGTCACAGTAGCATAGACCTTGCTTGGACCTGCCTGCTCGGGTGTCTCGGGAACCTGGGGTAGCGGCTTGCTGTCGGCCTCGGCTGGACCAAGGTTCATGCAACAGGTGCAGGGAATGCCGCGATTGCTTGGATTCTTCCGCAGCCTGACTGGTTTGCAACTTTGCAAAGATTCTCCTTCAAACATAAACGGTTCGATCATTGGGTCATTCTGATCTGCCGATTCCGGGTGGGACCAGAGGTGAATCTCAACAACTGCTTCCTTGAGGTGTAGCAACGAACAACTGCGACAAAAAGACTGGCTGGAATTAGCTGGGACGAAGGGCCGGCGGGAATGACATCTGCAACCGTTGGGCATACACATGTACCTGGTCTAGTCCCCAATGTTTGAGACCGTTTGTTATATGCAGAGAGCTGCAGAAACTCAAATCTAACCTCTATGTGCTCGGCTCCCTCAACACTATGGCTCTGTCTCGTGGGGCCCGGTGGGGCCTGTCTTCTTCTTTGGGGGGTGTACACAAGGAGACTTGGCTTTGAGACTCACCTGCTTCTCGATGCCAAACGCCTAACCATGATCCTAACACTCCAATCCTCAGTTGCGCGTACATTCGCTAGCAGCCTGTTTGCCTTCAACTCACCCCTCTACAGGACCAGAGCAATTTGCCAGGTGACGGTTTGGTTGGGGGTATGATTTAGGGTGGCAATATGTTGGGTCCTGCATTCTTGATCTCACAGAACTTCAGTAAGGCTCAGGCCCTGTTGCCACCTGTGGTCGCTAGCGGCTGCGCAGCGCTAAAGCGTGCCTGCAGAGTCTACAGCACAGGGACCTCGGACAAAGGCCTCATGCAGGATCCTGAATATCTGCGATAAATCCCGTGTTCCCATCTGTAAATACAAAGAAACCTTCAAACTCAAGAACAGCTTGTATTCTCCAGGCTTCAGCGGGGAATTGATTCTGAACATCTAAGTGACAACAAGGATCAGAAAATCATCATGCACTGGGGTGGGGACCCGAGACATGAGCTGTATGATGTAGGGACCACATTTTTGGAATAAGGTTTGGGCTGCGTTCCTCAGACCTTGTACATGCATATGGGCATACAATACACAAGGCTTTTTATTGCAATAATCGTTCTAAGTACCATGCAAGGCTTGTACATGGAGTCTGTCCTCAAAGTGCCCCCGAGTTGTTAACATTTGCACACATGTATTGTGCGATGCAAGGGTGCAAATGCCTTATCAATTTGAGCCGTCTGCCTGTCTACCCAATCATGAAGCTTTCCTTGCACAGTGATAACCCTACCATCTCCGTATGACAAAAATTCTTGGCCGTAACCCACACGGACCCACCCTGACACCTAAACCAAGCGTCCCAGCAAGTTCAACGCCGCAGGCGTCAAAACGCGTACAAGCTACTCACAAAGCCTATACAAGGACCCACATCATCCTAGGAACCCAAACATGGGGGTCTGCCAATGACATTAGGCCAGGACTCTGAGGGACCATCCAAGGTAAGTACTAGAATTTCTGAATTTACCTGTTTTGAAAGTGAAGGCCGCTTAAGCATACAATTCAGGATCCCACATCCAAACAACCGTTTGTAGTATTTCCAGCAAAATACCAGAATCCTTTTTTTGTGTGGCGCTAATTTCTGGCAGCCGTTCATTTCCAATGTACATAGAACTTCTGAGGGCAAATGCTTCAGACAGCCCCGAGCTGCGTGCGGAACCCTATGTCCACCCTGAATACCTCTCGTAACCATAGCTGGTATGGACTGGTATGGCGACGGACCCTAGAAGCCCTGCAACGAGCTCGAACAGAAAACGTGCCTTAAAAAACATGATTCTGGCAAGAATCCCTGATATGAACCTCTTCATCGTCATCGCCATCATTGTCGATGCGATTTTCGACCTGAAGCCAAGCAAGAAGAAAGGCTTGGCTAGCTCCTGGCCGGAACAGGTACGGTACATCTAAATTGCAGTAAATCCCGTGGAAACATACACCTCAAGCGGAAGCCTTCATGTTTGCAAACTCCTTTCAAGCCAGTCCTAGCACGCAGAGCCGAAGGTTTTGGGTTCCCCGACGTGAGGTCTGGAGGCTGAATCTTGAAAACTTGGAGGTTGCCAGGCATCAGCGTAAGAATAGTACTCAGCAAAAATTCCCAAGAAACCTGCCGGAACCTAACACCGAAGTAAAATAGGTCAAACTCATGGACAAGCCCGAGATTGAGGGCTTCTTGGCTTCAAACTGTGGCAATCAAAATTTAGATTTAAAGGACCAACACGATATAGAGCATGGGTAATGAAAACCAAAAGCATGTTCGCATCCACCCATGCTCGACTCCGCGCCTGAAACCCGTGCAACCAGAGAGGCCCGAAGGCCTGAAGCTCCCCATTGTAGCAACACGAACGCCCGTTGAAGCTTCAAAGTATTTGGGGATCTTCCTTGACTAAGGAGCTTAGGGCTCGTACAAGCTAGACGCAACTCGAGAGCCCTCCCCGTGACTGTCTATCCCATCCCTCGACCACTGGCTACAACAAGCAACTTCCACAGAATCCCTACAAGATCCTGACCTGCTGCCAAAGCCTTAGCCAATGAACCTTAAACCCTGAACTTGAACGCCTTGTCCAACAAACTCAGACACTCACACTCTCAACCTTGGACCCCAAATCCTAAGCTCAACGTTCCACCGTCGACACGCCTCCGAGTGCATCTTTTCTGCTTCCATCTGTCGGGCGATCTGGTCTGCCTCTGCCAGGTAATATAATGCAGAATCTGAACTTGGAATGTTGAGGTCGATTCTTTGGAGGTATTTAGGATTCTGTCTGGGGTGTTGGGTTCGGGTTAAGGGTCTCTACCAAGCCCTCGACGAGGTGGGAAGGCGTTGTGTTGAAGGACCCTCTCTCCCTGTCCTCCTTGAGCGGTACTCAAGATTACCCTATACGATCCTCGCTAGGCATTCTGAAGGTCCCGACAGGGCCCTAGAATCAAGAGGGAGGGCGTTGAAGATGCATGTAAGAATCGTGTTCAGTGCACATGGTTTAGGGTTCCCGGAGCTCCTGCAAGTTAAAGCCTTCCGCGTTAAGGTGAGGAGGCCAGTTTGAACACACACCTTCGTCATCTCAGCCTTTAAATCCTAGCACGTCGAACTTAAAAACAACCAGGGTACCAAGGAGCTGTAATGCAACGTGGACAAAGTGACAGGCACGTCCGCACGAGCTTGCGGTGAATAAGTCATTCCTCCCTGGCTCTTGAAAATCTCCCGAGTGGTTTCGAGTAAGAGAAGCAAAGCTGAGCAGTCAGACTCAGTTGGCAGTCTTTCAGGTCCGTGAATTCCTGGTTGCTGTTCCTAGTTGATGTTCAAGTATGGCCGATGTACGCCTTTTGCCACTGAAGGCTTAGTTGTTGAAGCTGCCCAAGCAGATTGAGGGTCAGGGGACTGCCTGGGAAGCCCACAAGAGAAGCTAGCACAATCTGCGGGAGGCCTCTTCTCTTTTCTTGGCAGGCACTGTATTCGGGTCCAAGGGCGTGGTGTAGTATTCCTGCAATCAAGGGAAACCCTCATCCAACAAAGTTGCAGCAAGAACTCAGTGATTGCATGACGAAATATGCTCACACTGACTTACATTGTTGGGTCAAACCTGTATCACCTTTCTGTCCAGAGAAACCATAGCCATAATTATGCCAGTATTCTTCATGCTAATATGAGCTTGGAATGGGTCCTCAATCAACATCCCTGATTACTGACGTTCTTCTTTCTGCTAGATGTATGGGAGTTGCATCCCTTTTCGGGGTCCCGACAAGGGGGATCTTGCCATAATGGGATAGATAAAGGAATTCCAATTGTCGGAAATACCCATATCAACAGGTCCCAATTTCAGTACAAGACAAAGAGGACCTCATATGGGCAGGGGCCTAGATGAGTAGAATAGGGTTGTTAGGCGGCTGCTATCACAAATTATGAAAAGATTAGGTTGATGAATGAGGGATAGCTGAATACTGCGAGCGGCTAACACCTTGCAACTAGAATGCGTCCTCGAAGTTTCGCTTTGCGTCATGCACGCTGACTTGGGGCGTTGGGGCGTCTGATGTTAGACTTGCTGGTTCCGGATCGAAGGCTTTGGGTACCCCCAGCAGAACGAATATAAACCCAGGCTTCTTCCAAGTCGCCAGAAAACACCACACGGATCTGTTGTTTCCGCCCAGCATACTTGCAAAGATTTACCATTAGGTTGCCAGGGGGGTACCACGCAGATTTGTAGATGGCAGCCCAACCTGAAATCCCTTGTAGCAGGAGAAGGCTTCAGGTTTACCGATAACTGCAGAATTCAATTTTCCGAAAAGTCCTCAAGAAAGTGGTTGTTTATCAGCCCTTCAACAAACGAACCGGCCAAAGTTTCACACCACCTCAGCCCAACAGCCTACAAAACATCGTGGCCCAGTCCTCATTGAAGGTTGTTCGTATACCATACCTGGGCCGTAGAATGAAGGGATGGATTCCACTACTACATACATGTTGGGAACTACTGTGCTTGACTGACCCTGGAATCATGCAAAATTTCCTCCATCAGCTGTTGATAGAAGAACCCTGCAACACTAAAACCTTGAAGTTACATTAGTTTAGGGATCCAAGGGGTCATCAACAATGGGTATGAAAGATTTCCTGCAACTGGATTTGAGGCTTGCGATTCAGAGTTCCAGCATCAGTTGGACAGGTACATTGCGACACCCGAGTGTGGTCTATGATGGTCACTATGGAGAGTGTGTCGACCTTGAAAGAAATGGCTGGTTGTTGTTGGACGTCGTGTTTTGTCTGCTTGGGTAGCTGTTTCTGGGGGAGAGCTGCCAGTGGCAGAGTTCACCTACCTACCGGTCTGTACCAGAGAAAAGCTGTCGAATCGGCACCCCATTCTGTACTGGAAGTGCTCGTGATTACGGTAGTGCTTACAAGCAGGGCAAGAAAGCAACTTTAAGAAAGGATAGCCCGCAAGGCCAATCCCTAAAACCTCAATAACCAACTCTGGATCCACTGCTTGAGCACCAGGCGATTGGTCTCTTCATTCAAGTGGTTATGACCGAAAATGTGGAGTACGGCCCCAAGCAAACATGCAACCCCTATCAACACCATAGATCCTGACAAATGCCTGCGAAGCCCAAGAAACTGGAATCTCCATGAACTGCCATGAATGTCCAGCCCGTAGACCCACAAATCACATGATTTAATGTATGAAAGTCATCCAGTCTCTATGACTGCAAGAGAAGAGAAGGAAATGCGAACCAAGAAGCTTCTGCTCGTTCACTGCGAATTGGTCAAATTTGCCGTCATGACTTCCGTCCTGCGCTGAGCCACGCCACCGGTGCGGTTGGAGTGTAAGCATAGGATTCTGTTGTTGGAGTGTAAGCATAGGATTCTGTTGTAAGTATACTGACTTCAGTAACTCAGGGATGTCCCAATTTCAGGGACATATGCTCAAGGTACATGGACATATGCTCAAGTTACATGAACAATGCCTGCCGCTATTCCAGGAAGACCCTGTAAGTGACTCGACGTCTTGAAGGCATGTTAAAACGGACCTTCAGACCGTATCTGGGAAGTCGGGAATGACATAGAATGATCAGCCAAGGGGACTTTCGGTTTCACCTGCTGGATGCGGCCCTTAAACTGGATGAGCTTCAGGGTCTAGGGTTCAGCGTTTGAGGATTAGGCGGATTAAGATCCCAAGAGCAGAAAGCTCATGGACTCATGGCATTGTCTCGGCTGACGGCTACTTGCCCAGAACACACGCTCTCCCATTCAATGAGTGAACTCTCCTTGCATACCCTCGCTCTGCGTCCTGGAGGTCATCCAAACCTTGGCCGTAGGCACCATCCTCAGCAGGCATCATACAATTCAGCCTTGTCCTAGGTTCGACATACTGCGCGAGCCTGCAAAAAGTCCAAGCAGAAGGTTGTGAGTATTTTGAATTCTGAAAAGATTCAGACTTAGGTTCCAAGATGGTCATATGCACCCAAGTGGTTCAAATAAACATTCTTCTTGATAACATGTATAGCCCAAAACCCTACATGTGAAAGAGTCTGCACAATGTAGGCTTGTTTGCTTCTCTGCAATTGTGAGCTGCCACTTCACCAGCATAATGGCTTGGCGAGTGAAACGCCAAGAACCTCCCATCCAGAAAACGCTCAACAATCCCCTGCCTGGAATAAGCTCTTGGACCCAAGCAACAAGTAGCTACATGCTCAAATTCCGGATCAGGAATTAAAAGCAAACCGGTGAGTTTTGCTTGCAAACCTTGATGATGCGAGTGTTTCCAGCCATAAGGGGCACTCAAAACACAATATTACTTTTTGCAGGCCATTTTACCAACCTCAACAAGACCTCCGACTATTTAGGGGCCCTTGAACCCCATAGATCTCTTTACCCTATGTTTCAAGATGGCTGCTTTCGAGTCCCTGTTGGACGCCATAACTTGTTTTTGCCTTAGGCTTGAGGCCTGGGCGGCGCTCCAAGGCACCAACTCACGGCTGGACTCTACGTCCATCCTGGAGAAGCAGTTGGCACAGCATATGCCTTCCCTTCTGCTCACAGGATTGAGGGCTTGGGTGAAGGACACGGGCACGCAAGAGATGGTTAAGAGATGGATTTTCTAGAAAGTAATACCCACATGAGCTATAGTCTAAACTTAAACTTAGGGGATGGCAAGGGGGGGGTATAATAAGAATTCTAAACAAGGATACTAGGAGTTTAGAATACAGCTCAAATGGTAATATCAACGAAAGCTTGATGATCTGTTCAAGTCCAGTCCAGCTCCTTTTCAAGCTGCCCTATATGCTAAGGGAAGTAAAATGGGAACCCTAAGAATATAGAAGGAAAACTGGGGTTCCCTGTGTCGGGGTTCCCATTAGGATATTTGTTCATCCTATGCATCTTTTGGCTCCTCTACTTTCGGCTAGTGTCTTAAAACTTCACAACATGAGTTGCCAAGGTCTAAGGCATTGTGCATGCTGCCTCCCGCAAACCTTTTTCAGGGTGATGCCTTGGCATCGTTTTGCTTTATTTCATCTTCGCACGTTGCAAGGAAGTCCCACCTATTTTTGCTTCGGCTACAAACCCTTCTCCCACCGCACTTCGTACTAACCTACTAACATCTGAGGATGGACAGCAAGCAGCAGGCAGAAGCACGAAACCTGTGACCTCCATGTACTGACTCCTGCAATGCAAAGAGGCACTTATTTGTGTTCTTTGCCTTGCAAAACTTGAGACGGCTGTTCAGGCCGGAGAGTGGCAAAGACAAATCTGTGGTGAGTCACCACGCATAGACCGAGACATATCCAGAATGCGTCCTGTCACAGGTATGCATCCTTTCACAGCTTGTGGCGTGTCATGTTCGCAGAAATGCCAAGGCCAGAAGGAAGAAAAGCTCAAGAAATAGACCAAAACAATGCCAAAGAAGGGTCAAGCAGTAAGCGCTGGCAGCTCAGAGTTCAAGAAACCCAGCTGTTGGTCTATGGGCATACAACCCTATGCAACCCTTGGTATGCGGAATGTATTCGCGCTGATGCACATTCAGAGGAGATCCCCGCAACTGTGCCTTAAAGCCTGGACCCATTTGGACCCTCCATTCATCCTTCTGCATGCCCATGTACTAAAACCAAAACTCTGAACCCCAGCCCTTAACACCACACCCCAAAGCCTTTCTGATTCCCGAAACTTAGACACCCGGATACCAAGCACAGTACAAACGCAGACAATGAAGCCTAAAGCCGTGAACACCCTGAGCCCAAAAACCGTAAACAAACTAAAGCCGCAAACGCCCCAAACACCCTGAACCCTAAAACCCTAAACGCTCTGAGCTGCCTCATCACCCGGAAGCCCGGCGTGGCCTCTTGCGGGTTAATTTGAGGGTTCAGGGTTAAGTGTTTAAAGGGGATGTCAGGGTTACATAGGGTATGTTTAGGGGCACACGGGGATTCATAGGGCTCAGGCGCTTAGAGGGGATGTAGGGGTTATGTAGGGGACATATAGGGTTTGGGGGAAGGGCTTGTATAGGAGTATATAGGGACATATAGTGCTTGGGCAAACACAGGGCTCCTAATTTAAGGGCTCAATTGTGTCAAGTTTCGCCGAAATTATTCAGCCCCCCCCATTCGTTTGGGGGGCCTCAGTTGTGCGAAGTTGCTCGGCCAAAAACATAATTTTGAGAATAAGTAGGTAGACTAAATAAACCTAACCTGCTTTGAAAAGCACTGGAGGCAGTAAGTATTTAGTTTAGGGTCCTAATCCAAGCTGCTCTGTGCCACTTAGACTAGCAGCCCTTGTCCAAAGTTGCCGGAACCTCAAACCTCCGGATTTTAAAGACCTCAAGACTCCGGATTTTTCAGGTTCCAAGCCAGTGGATACCCGCACTTGCGCGGTACCCAAATATAGACGAGACTTGGACTGTACTAATTTAATGAAAGCCAGCTTGGATCTTGATTTGCTGCAAAGACACCGCCATCCTAACTCGACGCCACTGTTGGAGAGGCGACATGCGCCATAGTCTAAAACCTTACATCCCCCTTTCAAGGAGTTTAGATTATGGCTCACATGGTGCCCCGGCTTCAAAAAGTTGAATCCATCTCCCTACAAATAGCCCATACGGCTATCAGTTGCTCTGAAGAATAATTCCCTTCACCCCTATTAAGAAGTAGAACCATATGAGCTGTAGTCTAAACTCCTTAAAAGGGGAATATGGGGTACTATGTACGGGATTACGGCAGGGGTTATCAAAGGTATGAGTTTGGACCATGGTTCATTTGGTTGAACATTGTTGCTTCATGTTGGCATTCTATCGGGCGTTTCTTTTCCTGTCAAAGGGGCTTTGTCATTGCTAGAGGAAGGAGTGTGTGCTGCCGTTCTACTATCACTGATGTCATCACATTCGGAACTTCGACAGCCCCCAAGTGGGAAACTAGAATATAGATACTTACATACGTACATACATACATACATACATGCATGCATGCATACATACATACTCAAATGCATGCACGCATGCATGCATGCATGCATGCATGCTGACATGCAGACAGACAGACGGACGGACGGACGGACGGACAGACATACGTGTATAGGACGGCTGCGGCCCCTAAACCCTGCATCCCTAAAACTATGTGTTCCCAGTCTCCATTTCATTTTCTGTTTGATTCTCCATTATAAGAGCAATATATTCTATGTGAATAACCTTTCCTGAACCTGAAATCTGAAGAAGGCGGCCTCCGTCGCTGTGAAAGGAACACACCAGGACGTTGGCGGATACCAGCTCTGCTCCGAAGCGTAGGCGTACACCTTCCGGACTCTAAATCTATGTAGGGTCATGTACGGATTTCATGGGGATCTACAGGGATAATGGAAAAGGAAACGGAAGCTACAATTTAGGGTTTTGGGGTTGATAGGGGTTATATAGGTATATATAGCCCCAACAATGGAGGATCAAATGTAAAGGAACATGGAAAAATGAACAATGAAATGAGGTTCCATGTCTTTTTCCGTTCATCCATGACCTATCAAGTCCCTCGAATCCCCCCAACAACTACCCCGCCTCTCCCCCGGTTTGGCCGCTTGGCACTGTTCAGCCTCTATCCTGCTAATTCTGCCAGAAGCCCCACAAACAGGGCCCATCAAGCTATATGGGGAATATGGTATATTGGTGTTATATAGGGATACTGGAAAAATGCAAACTACTATAATGGGTTATATAGGGTTTAAGCTTTGTTAAGACCCCCTACTTGCAGAGAAAAATCCGGAAGGTCACTAGACACCACATTATTTCATGTGGGAGCTTACCTAGATACACAGTTCTCAGACGTCTGCCAACGTTCAAAACAAAGATCCCTAGCAACTGCACAGCGCTCAATGCTATCCCCATCCAAATCTCACAGTACCCTCCCCCAAAATGATGTGGAGTTCCAAAACGGAAAACGGCTGTATCAGGGTATACATATGCGCCCATGTTGGCTTGGTGGAGGGTAGCCCTGGGCCGCAACTCAACAAAAGGCACGGAGAGCCTCATCACCACCAATTTCTGGCCCAATATACCAACCTGCCCGCAGCGACCAGACGGCACTTACAAGAAACTTTGGACTCCAGCCGCACAAGGGTCAGAAGCGTGCGCGTCAAACTGAAGCCATCTGCTGACGATTGCACAAACTATGTTCTGTGACTGGTGTCAGATAGACAGGCCCCCCAGTACACTCTCTCGACACCATGTTTCTTGGGGCTCAAACCCCAAAAAGCATTGGGAACCCCAGCATGTTCTGTGGCTGTCGGGTAGAACAGCAGAAACAAGCCAACGTCCATCGGGTCTTAGTGACCGTCCGAACACAGGGGTTGGATTGTTGAGCTCCTAGGAGAGCCCTAGCGACTATGTAGGTGAAATATTGAAAAAATCCACGTGGGCATTCTACACAGTTGGGTTCCCACTCTTCTATCCCCAGATACTAATCTTATCATGAGGACTCCCAGCAAGTGACCACTCTGTTAGAAAGCCAGTATGGGCTCACACGAAAAGCCCTGAATGTGCCAAGCCCTACACAGAGGCTTTTCAAGATTTCTTGTTCCTGGAAGCGGCTGCAATTTGGATTTAGGTACCTGCCGCAGCTTTAGCCTAGGAAGCCACAGCATAGCTCCTCGTAAGCAATGGGTCCCAAATGGTCCCAAACATCAAGGTCCAAAAGGCATCAAGACCACCTGGCCTGGAAGATTCTCTTTTGCTTCTCGGAGCAGCTTCTTATCGTAGGGGGGTTCCCTGTTTTCCTCTCGTGTGCGTTATTTCTTTAAACCATACGTCGGTTCGTTGGGTTTGGTAGCATCATGAGCCATACGTGCCTGAGCTGTTGGGATCTTCATCCCAGTAGAAGATGAAGAGCCTCTCACACATGACAAGCAAAGATGTGACACGTTTTCTTCTGAGTGCTTGGTTTCTTGTATTGCTCGGATCTGAATGCTGGGGCATAGTGCGGGAAGGGACCGTCATGGGATTCTTACATAGAGTCAATGGAGGATACTGAAGGCACCGCCTTTTTGACAGTTTCTTCAGACTTCTTTTTTTTACCATCACAATGTCGATCGCTATTTGTTTTTACTGCTGCTACCATGGGCTTAGCACGGGCTTCCTTGAGGCACTGGACCACCTGAGCTCTTGCAGGCAAGCGACCTGGCGGCGCCCTTGCGCTCGTACCGCTCGTAGGTCTTGCAGCCGCGGTACTCACCCGTCTGGACATAGTTTCCCAGCAATGCCCTGGCACGTTGGAAGTTTCAGGATTTGAGGATGAGTTGGCCGGTATCCCACCTGTACAGGGTGCAGCATCAAACCAACATAAACGGACATCAAAAAGATGAACGCCCGCATCACGAGAAAGTAATGGCCTCCAAGCTAAAAGCATAGTAAAACCGTAGGCAGCATTCCAGGCACATCAAGAATAATGAAGCCTGCGAGGGATGAAAATTCGTAACTATTATTGAAAAGGATAGACTATGACGAAAACCCATGGAATATGCTGAAGGATGAGAAGATGGACAATGATGAACTCTCATGGAACACAGGGAACACGATGAATATGATCAAATATGATGAGAGGCGATGAAAACATGATGAAATTTGATGAGAGATGATTAAAATGCTGTAAACGATGAAGACTGATGGAAACTGATGAAAATGATGGAAACTGATGAAAGTGATGAAAAATCATGAAAAGGTATGAATATTATTGAAAAATATGGAAAACCATGGAAACAGCTGAAAGACGGCGAAAAACGATGAAACATGATGTCTATAATGAAAATTCCCAAGAAACATCCTAAATGAAAAAATGATGAATCATGAAACATGCTGAAGTGACCCTAAATGATGAACAATGGCCAAACATGGAGGGTCTTGAAACAATGCGGAGGGGTTGGGGGCTCCCCATTTGCAAACAAAATGATATGCATAACCATGCCTTACTGCAAACATGATGATGACATAGTGCTTCTTTGTAACGGCAAGCATGGATGGCCTTCACAACAGCCGGGGGTTGGGTATGGCGACCCCCCCCCACTTGCAAACAACAAGGATGAAGATGACAAAATATCGCAGAAACTACTGAAAGATGATACAGGCTATGAGAGCCAACGGAGATGATGGAAAATATGATAAGGATGCAAAACCATTAAAATCTATGAAATTCATGAATAATCATGAAAATTATTGAGAAATGATGAACATGATGAAAAACGTGGCAGCTGGCGAAAGACGAGGGAAACCCATGATGGGGGTTCGTGGTGATTTGAGGAAAGATGGGAAATAGGGCGCGCAATGGAAAATGTGCAAACTGGTAGAAGGCCATCAAGCATAATGGCAGTGATGAATAATCACCGAAGCGGTTGAAGCATGATGAAAATCATGAAAACGCATTGCTCTCGGGCAACGCAAAACGTTGTAATTTGCAATGGCCGCAGCCTTGTAAGTGCTCCAAAATACTTTAATTTGCCGAAGTCGTAGCCTAGCAAATGTTGTAAACCTTTCATCGTGGTAATGAAATAATGAAACTGTAGTCGATAATAGTACTACCAATAGCCAATAGTAAATCATGGAGGACACAAAGACGCTAGGCAGCCAGGAGGACAAGAAGCCAAGAAGCTACAGTCCCCCTTGAGTAGATAGAATATGGGGTATATGGGGATCTTATTGTGACATATCCAAAGCCATATTCTATCTACTTAAAGGGCAAAAAAGCCCAGAAGCCAGCCAGCCAAGAAGAGAACGAGCCAAGAAGTCAGGAATTATACGCAAACACAGTATTTGCTGGTGCTGCGGAGCTAGAAATGCTGCATTTACCATGTCTGCAGCCTGTCCCGCTCCCACGTACTCTAGACTGAAGTATTTTGGCGTTTGTCGTTCTGTTGATGCTCGGTTATTCTTTTACTGACGTCCGTTTATTTGTTTGTTGATGCTCTTTTATTTCTTTAGTGATGCCTATTCCCAGAAATCCTCGCAGTAAAAATAGTGATAGCAATTAGTAATTAGTACCAGTAGTAGTAAGGGAAACAAAAATAAACATGAAAATAGTAATAGGAATAGAAACAGTAATTGCAATAGTAGGCAACCTTCGAAGCCTTCTCAATTTCAGCGACTATGGTTTTTATTCTTTTTATTCTCAAGGATGGATGCCCAGATTGATTGATTGATTGATTGAAGCCTGTGAGCAGTCATGCTCCGCCTTATGAGGCAAGGCCAGATGAGGAGGCTACTGCGCTGTTGGCATGCAGCCCATCACTTTACAGACACAAGCAAGAGACAACCAACATACCATCTCCGTTGGCAGACCCGCAACTTCCCCATGATTCGAGTCGTCCTTATCTAGAGAAATATCAGAGAGTCCCAGGACATTTTGCTTCATAACGAGCCTAAACCCCAAATCCCTAAACCCTACACCCTAAAACCTAGACCTTAATTAAACCCCATATATCTCTGGGATCCCTACAGCCCCAACGTTTTGAGAAACCCAATATCCCAAGGAAAGCAACAAGCATGGCTCATAGACAGGTTCCCCTGTAACCCTCCTCTAGGAGGACCCCCCCGCCGTGTAATAGTGGTATGATGGGGACATAAGAGGACCCTAATGTAATCCTCATTATCCCTTATAGTCTCTTTTACTGGGTGGGGAAGGGTCCACCTATGGCATCCTTGTTCCAGTTCAGCTTTACAATGAGGAGACCCCAGAATAAAGCGAAAAAGGGTACTAACTACTGGGGTATCTAAAACCTACACCCTAAACCGCGGGCCACAACCCAAGGCGCAGCACAGTCTAGGGCTTGGTAACCCTCCTCTAACAATACGCTCAATAATAGGGCAAAATGCACATGGGCTGGGCAGTTTCCAAAGTTATTGACCCGTCTACCTGGAAATACCAGGTGCTCTGCTACCAACTTTTAGAAGGGCTCGCATGCAGCCCACCTGACGGTACTATCAGGCTCGCCGTCGCAGGATACGGTGTATGTCTGAACCTGGCATTCAGCTGAATACGTGGGCAACCATCCTATCATTGCTGATGATCTCCTACTCCCATGTGCAGCTGTGAACTCACACCTCTCTAGGCCTTCGAGCATGGCGGCCATGTGCGGCTACAGGATTCTACCAGAAATACAACCAGCTCATGAATCAAAGGGAAAGAACTATGTACTGGAGCTTCTATACTTAATATATATATATATACCCACGATGGTAACTGTCCCTTATGGACACTACTATATTATATAGGGATTTTTATAGAGGTTATGTGGAATGGAAGAGAAATTGGAAACTACTATTATAGGGATTAAATAATGAGCAGGCAGTGGCAGAGGATGATATCATTTCAGGGCTCCTTGCCTGGGAAACTTGAATTCCAAGGCCTGAAGAGAGCTCCGATTCTCTTCTACCCTTAGCATGTTTCCTTTTGAGTGCCCCCGTAAAGGGATTATCGCAGGTTGGGCTTACGGTTTGGGGTTTAGGGTTCAGGGTTTAGGGAATTAGGGATCCCTTTTTAAGGTGTCCCCATAATGGAGATCATAATAGTTTGGGGTCTATACTGGGTTCCCCTTAAACTTATTTATGGAAACTGTCATATGCAGGTAGCATAGGGTAGCATGTGAGATTCAGATGAATGTTCATTGTTGGGCTGCTTGGGGCTCACTAGACCCTACGTATATGCACTGAGAACACGCTCGCCAAAAAAGGGCTGAGAGTTTCAGGTCCATACAGTTTAGGGTTCAGGGTAGCGGCCCCAACCCTTAACCCACACTTCAGGGATTGAGGAATGAGACCGTGGGAACTCAGGGTGAAGCAGCTGAGACTGTGAGAATCGCAGTTAAAGGTGAAAGGCTAATGCGGGCACCGCAGTCTAGGGTGCAAGGTTTGGGGTTCCGTGCCGGCGGCCGAAGAGCTTGAGAAGGCTTTCCGGGCGGTTCATGTTGCAGTGCCCCATCAAAACAACTATTCCCTAGCAACGAGAGTATTCAAGCCCCTACAACACGCAAACTGCAAGCTTGAGCATCTTCGAATTCTTAAGCTGGCGGTGTGCGCCTCATCATCTGCTGAAGGCCGCTGCAAGGTCCTGCAGTTTGCAGCTGTCCACACAGCAAGCACGTCCTTTTGGAAACCTGTGGGCTCTCTGCTAGGCTGCGTCTAGAATCTTGCGAGTGTCCGATGAACAGTTCAGTCAACGCACAAAGCGTGCCCCTACGATTTGCACAAAGTTTTCAGAACGAGCCTCTCAAACGCCAGCAACAGCCAACAGCTTGCATTACTTTGGAGCCATAGTCAAAACTCCTAGTATCCCCTCAATAACCCCTTCAGTCAGCCTATAGTAATAGTCTCTATATAATCCCTTGCATAACCCCCTTTAAGGAATTTAGCGTATGGCTCTTTGTTTAAAGCCATGCTGGGCGAAGGCTGTGCGCCTGCGGGAGCCTTGCCCCGCTTCTTCACTGTGCAGGGAGTCTGGGGCAGCCTCCCAAGGCAACTTGCACGGTACAAAGTGTGCGTCTAGCTGCAGGGTTTAGGGGTTTAGGGATTTAGGGTTTAAGGTTTAGGGTAAAGAACGCTGCGCTCTTAGTATGAAAATACAAAAAGTCGGGACTGTCCAGAAATGGAAACAATGGCCTCCTCTCCTTTACCTGGGCGTCTCCGAGGTTTGAGGTTCTTTCGCTGCCTCTCTGACTCCTCGTGGGGAGGTTCGCCCAACATCAGCCATGGAATAACATTGTTAGTTGGGAAATCCTGAAATATGGCAATTCTGCATCTGTCAGCAATCATAAATTGGTGGCACGTGGACAACAACCTCTCTGACCAGCTTGAGAATCTCAAAAGTTGCAGCCATCAAGCCAGCATAAGCCTTCGGGAAAACTAGCCACTGGACTGCATCATGCACGAAAGTTCTGAAGCCAACAGTTCGTAACAAGGTCTTACTTGGACATTGGACTAGCTAGCAGACACAACCTGATCGGAATGGCCCCTCTCGCAACGCTATGCGCCCGCTACACACAGTCTGATGCCCAGAATCCTCCAAAACCTCCGAGCAACCCACTCGACCCCCCAAATACCTATAGAATAATCACAAACCTATATTATGCCATCATTTTGAGGTCAACGGCGATTATCCCGGGTATGTGGGAGGTCCGAGTAATACAAATAGTCAGGCCGTCTCCTCGGCCAGCTGAATCAGACCTTGGCTGCGAGAACGTCTCAAACGTTTGTGGAGTTAGGCTTAGGAGGGTTTGAGGGCTAGGGTTAAGAGGGGTTGAGGGTTTAGGGGTTAGGGTTTTGAGGGCTTAAGGGTTCAGGGGTTAGGGTCTGGAGGGGTTGAGGGTTTAATTAGGGGTTAGGGTTAAGTCGGGTTTTAGGGGTTGGGGGTTAGGGTTTAGGGGGCCCCTTGGGCAGCTTACGGATCGGTGTAAGATGCTTTCACATTTTCTGACGAAGCCGGTTTACGGTTCGGGCACTATACTTTACATGCAATATAAGCAAAAGCTGTTGCATCTTTTTGACACGGAAAGGGGTCGTCTTTGGATTTTGAGACCATGGTATGCCCGGAAGGAAAGCCTCTGTATACATATCTGAGCCCCAAAAACAACCCAAAATCACAAAACCCTAAACCCTTTGGGTTTCTGTCCCAGTGTCGTCTCCGTCCTTTTCGCAATGCTTCCTCTGGATCCACCTGGAGGTTGCGCTGTAGCGTGCCCTTGAAACAGGTCTCAAGATTTTCTGGGGGGTAACTTGAATGCTGCCAAAATCATTTGTGAACGGTTCCCGCTGAAAATCTATACTACCCTAAACCCTAGACCCCTAAACACACCTAAACCCTAAAGCCGTAAACACGGCTAAACCCTCAAGCCCTAAACACCCCTAAACCCTAAAACCTTGAACACCCCTAGACCCTAAACCCCTAAACCCTAACCCTTGCTACCTGGTTTTACAACTGGATCTCACAAGCTTTGCGACTGGGGCGTGCTTCAAGCAGGCTCAGACGAGTAGTGCTTCGTTTGGAGGCTGAACCAGGGAAGATTCTATTTTGTATATAATAAATACTATACCCTGGGCTAGGTCAAAAATGCATGTTGTTCTTCCTGGTGGTCGTTCGAAGGAATGTTCCCTGCTTTTGGGTGGGGGTGTATATAAAGGGGGCGGGTGCATCATTTTTACCTTGAGCCAGATCCGACCATGGCCAGATTCCACAGTCGGTCCATGCTTGATCTACTGGGGCGCCGGCAGATAAATCCGGATGGACGCGGAGCCTGTCCCAGAAAAGCATACATTGGGGGCTCAAAGCAGGGTTGCTACCAGAAGAACTTGAATACGTCCGGTGTACAGTGTACAGTTTTGCAGACCCTGAATATCTATCAACATACCGTTCCGATCATTTAGGCCCCAGTCTTCAGCCCCTGTGGCAATCCCCATTTCAATCCAAATAAGGCTGCAAGGCCCTACTCCAGTTACCCAAGCCCCTGGACTCCCCCAGATACCCCTGACAAATCCTCATGACAACTTCACCTCCGCAACAATTCCCACAGACCGTTCCTAGAGTATCCCTACGCATCCACAGTTTGGCTGCATCTGCTTCTGGGAGCCCTCCAGACTGCCTGATCCAATCACTTGAGCAAGCTTGCAGATATCCACACAATTCCACGCGTTCCAGAAACCCTAACCCGAAAACAACTTGGTACAAGGTTGCCTTTAAAACTACGCCCAGGCCACTGTGATAAAGGCCTGCTCCTCCTTCCATCCTCACCGGCCTACGGATCGTCCTGGCAGGCACGCCACGGATCACAATGGCTGCTCGCACGACGGCCCAAGGTCTTATCGTACGAGCTCGAACTGTCCCACAAACCCATTTGAACAGTCAGCATCTACTACATCATCTGCAAATTAGTGGAGTTGTCACAGTCCCCTTCATCGTCATAGCACGTCCCAAGATTCCCCGGTGATGGGCCATAATTTCTCAGCCCTATTTCACATGAGCATCTTTGTCATAGGATTCTGCCTGGTCTGTCTTTTCCAGCGACTTCTTGCACTAGATGCTGCAGGTCGTCTGTGAGCTTCCCGCGCCACCTGATTGGACGACGCACTTCAAGAAATTGTTTGGCATGGAGTGTTTTGCAGCCTGCAGCCTACTGTGCAACTGGGCTGCAAGGACAAGATAAGCTGCCAGAGCTCCGAAGGAATCTTGTAGGCAAAGTCCTGACACAAACTTTCAAAATCTTTCAAAAACCCATGCAACATTCACTTGGCTTTCAGCTGCGCCACGAGCAATAGGGCGGGCTCTGCTGCCGAGGTGCTTCACACTCTGCCAGGGCCTTGCTTCGGCCGTCAATGAGCTCCACCAGCGCAGACAGCTCACTGGCACTGGGGGTGCCGTCAGACCTCACACGCAGCCTGGTCAGGGCTTCAATTGCAGCTTTCACCCAAGCTACCAACAGTTGCAAGTTGGTTGCCTCTTCAGTGCCGCACGCTGCTCATCCAGGTCAGAGTCGAAGCGCGCCAGGCGCTTCAGAGCGGCATCTAAGGCTGCCTGCCTCCAGCATTCACGCCCGTCACGCCCTGTGGATAATGTGCAGCATAACACAGCAAAATGTAAAAAGGAGACAAAAGCAGTCAGAGGAGAAGGAACACGTTGAACGTGCGGCCCAGAGTCAGCTCTGGATCATCGACTTTGCCCGCGAGGGCTGCTTTCAGGGACCGAATGGCAGCTGCAGCCCCCGGAGCAGCAGCCGCCTGAAAAGATAGTAGTTGTGAGCGGTAGCAGGTGACTGGGCAAGTGCAGGTAGGTGATTTGTCAGGCAGTTGGAAGAAGGCACCCTTAAACAGTAGCAGCCCTTGTGAAAGTTGCCTGGAGTAGCTGCATTCGCCAGGCTCTACATTCCAACCTTACGCACCCGTGGCCTCCTCGGTATCCTCCTGTAGACGCGCTGCCGTGTCATCAAGCGACTGGAATGACTCCTCCAAGCTTTGGCACCGCTAGCCTTTATCGCCAGCCAGCATCATGCACATCGACTAGCGTGACACGGCGACAGGTCTTACTTGAAATTTGTTGCAGACGAGCTTCCTTTGGCCCTAGGGGGATTGAGTGTGTGCCTGGCATAAGCTGGCCTGCCTGGGACTTAAAAACGGATCTTGGGCCATTTCGACACCCCCAAGCGGGGGTTTGGTCTGTAGGGATGAAACCTGATCTGAAAAGATGTCTACCAGCAGTCTCGCCCCAGAACCCTGCACCCTAAACCGTCCAAACGCCAAACCCCGAAGAACTGACCCTACACCTGAACCCTAGATCCGAATCCTCCAGTGCTGGGCCCTAAATCAGTTTCCATTTCATTTTCCATGTTCTTTTCCGTTTGATTCTCCATTCTTGGCTCAAACCATGAATGGGAACTTGAGATCCATCCTCAAGCTCCTTTACTGCTGTTTGTTCCTGAGGGCTTTCGGACTTTGCAGGTCGAGCTTGGTCATCATATCTGCTCCACGGAAAGAAAGTCTTTCGACCAAACAATTCGAACTGCCGAACGATCCCTGCTTGCAAAACGCGAGGACAACGTGGGGATGGGCACATGCAAGCCCATAATAAGGATTATAGTATTTTGGGGTCTATATTGGGGTCCCCTTACTTTGCGAAACTACCAATTAGGGTTTAGCATTTAGGTTTTAGGTTGTTTTACAGCAGGATCAGCATTTAGATTTTATGGTTTGAGTTTAGGATCTGGGTTCAGGGTTTGAAGGGTTTGGGGCCTAAGATTTAGGGCCTGAGTTTAGTTTGGGGTTTAGGTTTTAGGGTCTGGGTTCAGGGTTTGAAGGGTTTAAATTTTAGTTTTGGGTTTAAGGTTTAGGGTCTGGGTTCAGGGTTTGGGGGCTTCAGGATTTTCAGTTTAAGTCTCAGGGTTCAGTGTACAGTCATTATTAGCTTTGTTCAGGAACCCTTCACAGGGGACATAGGAGTCCTTCGTAGTCCCAAATATAGTCCCTCACAAGGCACCCATGTCAATGCCCATTCATTGTCTGGGGGAATACGGGTTTTAGCTCATTTGAGCTACAGTCTAAACTCCTGAAAGGGGCTTATATGGGGGAGATTATATATGGGAGTATTATAGGGGTTGTTAAGGGGGATAGTAGGAGTTTAGACTATGGCTCATATGTTTCTGCTGCATCGAAGCACTCGAAGACGTTTTGAAAAAAGACAAAACAGATCCAGCAGTCGACTGTTTCATCATACCTGTACCAGGTAAGCAGGATTTTCCCTAAATTAGGGGTTTCAAGTTCTAGGACTATAACCTTTTGGAGTCTATATTTGGGTCCCCCTACCTTGGGAAATTACCAAGTATGTTAATTCACATCCTTTAAATTTAGTTCCTGCAGAATTCCTGTAAAGACCACCTATAATACCGCATCCCCGCATACAGTTAGGATCTGTGAGGGTCCCCTTTTTTTGAGAAACCACTTTTTTTTAATAAAGACAGTCGTATATCTCTGAAATCCCCGTGCGCCTCGTCTAATGCAGCCCAATCGAAATATCCTCAGTCAGTCATATTTTCAGGTTTGTACTTTCGATTAGGCCCTCCCTCACCCAGCCCCCAACCAATGGGAACCTTTCACATTAAGGGTGGTGGGATTCCTAATATGGGGGCGATAGGTTCATCTAGCCTCAACTTCTCCGAGTCGACTCGCTGTATCCCCGTGGTATTCATGGCTTCAGAGTCGAGATTGAGACAATCCCAGGCGGGGCTCAGTATTCGCATGTAAAAATGGCGAGGCACACAATCCTGAAAATCTATCCTCCAAAAACCTGCCCAAGCCTTGAAACCGCAACCCCTCACCCCGGTACCTTAAACACCTGAACCCCCCATGGGCTGCACTGGAAGCAATCTGCATCCGACGTCAAGATACGCTAACACGCTTACCCAGCATGCAGCCTGCTTGCCTCCCACGTCCATGTTCTTTCGAAAAGGATGCGAGGGAGGATCCTGCTCTCTATGGCGGAGGTAGACAGGCGATGTTAGTTTTGAGAAGACCCATGCCAGCCGAAAAGGTGCTGACCACAGGGAATCCTCAAACTTGGCATCTTCTTGTTTAGGCACTGGACGTGGAAGTTTACCTCTTAACTTCTGTGGGATGCCGATCTCGGCTTGCCGAGAGAGCATGGTGAGTGCGAGCAGCAATGGTATCTTGATCCTTGATCATGTTTTGGAGGGGATATGCATAGCGCTGCCCCATGTCACAGGTTTCGGTTCAATCAGAGTGCCCTTGGAAGTATCAGCCTTATTCCTTGAGCTGGCATAGCATGGGTAACAATTCGGTATCTCTGACCCTCCAAGGCTTTGCACAACTCCGAGTCCGCTAGCCTTCATTAGACTCCCAATGCCCGGAATGAACCATACTTGGTCACTGAAGGCTTGTCTTCACTGCCTCTTGGCTGAGCTGAGATGTTGTCAACACGGAAAATCCCTTCAGGACGCCCAAAAGCCAGCTCCTCGAAGAACGTCTGGTGTTTGTTCATCGTGCCTGGTTCGTGTAAGGAGGTTTCAAGCACAAGCTATTGATGAGGGAGCAAGCAACTGTGGCAAGTGCTTGGACACTACCTCAAGACTCGAGCCCATGGGTGACCCCACTCTAGGCCCTTGAAGCAGCTACCAGTTTAAAGAAACACCCAAGCTTGCCACTCAGAATGGGGTTGGTCTGATACTCATTTGCGAAATGTAAACTCTTGGAAACGAGACCTACACACGATGAAGAAAGCGACAATCACACCCACTTCTTTTGACTCGCATTTTGTTCTGTCAGTGCAACAAGAGATGCTGTAGAGAAGCCCTCAAAACTTATGCAGGCACGCTGGGTTGACAGGGCCCACAGCTGCTCATGTGCCGGCGTGTAAGTAGATCTGGGATCTTCATCAGCTTGCCAAAGCATCATCAAGTCGTCAACCACTGATGTTGGCGTCTTCTTACACACGTGCAGGAATCTAACCAACAGGGACACCCACATCCGTCGCTGAGGCTTTGAGAGTGAAGGACAAACGTTTACAACATGATTTGAGCACCTTGCAAAGTGGACGGAGGTCTGCACGCTGAGTGTGGTGGACTCCGACAGCAAGTGTTCCATCCAGCTCAGCATGCTGTCCGCAATCAGTTGCTGCACAAAAGGGAGTGCACGAAGCCCATAGTTGTAAACAACACACTTGGCGGCTTCATTCACATCTTCATTCTTCATGCCGCAGTAGCTAAGCAGGTCTCGAAGGTGTGTGCCAACGATGTGGCGGACATCACTTTCGGCAAAATGAGTTGTTCTCGCGCGTCCGAGCATCATAGACCACCGCTGACCTGAGATGGAAGCGCAGCTCTGAGCTCGACATGATGTGGTAAGGCAGCAGATGGTCCACTTGGCCGCAGTATGCCGAAGTGGCCGCTCCAGAAGCAGGCCAGTGCACCTAGGTTCAAGCTGCCTCCCTTTTAGCATGTGCGAGATATTCCGTGTTCCCACCTGCACATATGAAACTCCTTGACATGCTGTGTTCTTCTGCCAACTTGTCTTCCTGTAGCGCATATGGTATTTGCACTGGCTTGTTGATTGAGGTTTCGAAATTTGCGGATTTCTTCAGGCTTTGCTTCTGGGAAGGCGGCTGTAGGGTTTCAGGGTTTTCTGGTGATGAAGATGTAGCGAAACACGTAGTGGTGCAGTACCCTTCAGAGCGGAATAAACACTTCTGGAACCCTCGCCTAATGTTCGCCCTCATATGACTACCTTTCAATCATATTCCATTCGTCGAATCTAGATCATGGTTCCATTGTGCATTCTGATTATCCAGGCGCCCACATGCTTCTGAAGTCTTCGTTGCAGCCAGATCCTGTATCCTAATTGTTGTTTTTTTGCAAATGTCGGCAATTCAGCCCTGCAAGCTGGGCTCTCGGTATTGCTACACTTCCAGGAACAGGCGAAGCCTCCAGCTGGAGCAGTTGAGCGCAGCAACCGAAGCATTTCCCCGCTAGCATTTCAATGGCGCTCCAACATAAAAGTTGTTGAGTGCAACTTTGCGACATCAAACTGGAGCCTCGCAATGCTGCAGGATCAGCTCCGGTATCTGCGACCAATGCGACCAGAACGGTAGTACCTGAGCTGGAGCGTGCTTGTTTGTTGGAGCTGCGCAAGCATCACAGAACAATGCGCTACAATGAGCCAGTGAGTCATTTGCTGTGGTCAAGAGGTTGCAGAAGTGAGGTGTGACATTTTTCGGATGTTATGTTTATGGATTTGCAGGATGGCACAACTGGGCCACAGTTCCGCAGTCCTGACTGACAGGCAACACCTGTCAACCAATACACAATTTGGGCATTGCAAGGTACAAGCCACAGATGGGAACTTTCAATCGCGACGAGTACGTCAAACATCATGTCAAAATCCTGAACAGCTCAAGATCAACATATCAGACACCTCCTCAGAATTGCGGAGTAGTGGCAAGGGTAGCTGTCCACAGCAAACCGATCAACCCTTCAACGACGCGATTGCGGTACAACTGGGGGGGTTGTTTGGGGAACTGACTGGAGGTCGCTCTGGAATGTGGCGTGGAGTACGGGCTGGAGGATTTCGTTGGGTATGGGATGGTATGGGGCGGAGTATGCAATGGAGATCGAGCATGGTGCGGAGCTTCCTGTGGGAAGTTGCAGCATTGTAGACGAACATGCAACCGCAACTCACAGAATTTCACGGAGTTCTTGCTAACAACTTAACCAAAAACTTCACGCATAATTTCCCACCAAACTTCGCGAAACAAATTGCCAACAGATTTCGCTCAGCACTTCGCCCAAAACTCTCACCATAAGCTCGAGAACACTTCACATCATGTAAGCTCCGAGTGCAGCTGAACCATGCACAGCATGAGAAAACCATTCGGATTGCCACTCTCGGCATGTTGAACGCCACGTCTCGAAAGGGACTTCGCACTATACACTTAACTCCCAATCCAATTAGGTTGGTTTGTTTTTGGCTTTGCTGCCTCGTGGCTGGCTTACGTGCCAACCACAATGGTCCATCTCTGAACCTATGCTGGCAAACCTTCATCACTGCAGCCACAAAAAATAGATGTAACACGATTTCACACCTACTTCATCTGCCCGTGCTGAACAAGGAGCCGTCTCCAGCTCCACTTCCAGCTCGGCCTGCGACGCCAGCGCGGGCTGCGACGCCGGAACGAGCTGCGATGCCAGCGCCAACGCGAGCGGTGGCGCCAACGGGAGCTCCAGTAGCCTTGGTAGCTCTGGTGCCCGGCATAGCGGTTACCGCTGTTCAATGGCGCATGGGTCGTCTTGGAATCCTGGGATGGTGCTTGGGTCGTGGAGTGATCCTCGGGAAGCTCAAAGCACGCCCGCGGGCATTCCTCATGAACTGGGTCCGCAGAATCAGCAGAATACCAGCACTTGTGCTGAGGCTCGAATAGATGCCGGAGCTCTTGTGCAGAGCTTTGCTCATGCTTCGAGAACGGACTCGTCGCACTTGCTAAGGCTCCAACCGCTCTGCACTCGTCAGGGCCACAGGACATGGTGAAAAGGCCGGTTGCCGGATGTAGGTGACAGGAAGCCAGCAGGCATGAAACTTTCTTGGCTCGGTTCCGTGGAATCGAGATGTTCAGAAAGCTGGTGTCCACATCAAGTCCAGTGCAGTCCCGTACAAAGGATATGGCAATATTTTTTAGGATGTCAATCCGGCAGATCATCCGCTTTGTTGCAGCGTAGGCGCATTTCCTTTTGGACACGCTGTGCCGAATCATCTCCGAAGTCTCAAGGAAGTGTTCTTCCGCAGCCTTCCAGCAGGCTTCAAACATGTCACATGAAGCTTTGACGTCTCTGAAATACTTGCAGAAGCCCTCGAAGAGCTCTCTTTGCGCTGCGCAGTCTTGCGAAGTGCTGTTAAACTCTGCGTCACCAAAATCACTTCCAATGGTCCAGGCCTCGCAACGCCTTCTCCCAAGGCCCACTTCAGAGCAGCCGCTAATTTCGCGACAGTTGACACGTGTGTGGGCACAACGGGATTCTGTCAAGCGGCTTGTCAGGCCAACTCCAGGTTCCTGCTTCTGTGATTGCAGTTTGGCATGAGCAAGCGTGGCAAGCCCCTCAAGCTGCGCTGCCTTCTGCATCCTCTCCAGCAACTGCGCATTGCATGCCTGGAACTTGTGGTCCAGGCTTTGGACCAGCTCGACGTCTCGAACATGTGAACTTTGAATCTCGGCAACGACTCGTTCAGATTCCTGCAGAGTTTTGTTCCCGGCCAAACTGGCGCGGAGAGCCTTGGCTAGGTCGGCGAGGCCAGGATAGGAGCAGGTGGCCAATTCGATGTCGGTCGCCTGCCTCAGGGCTCATGAATCCTGAAGTGCTTTTGATCACAAAAACCTCACCTTCAGTACGGCTTCCCATTCCAGCGGGACAGGGGCTGACAGCAGCATCCATCTTACATGTATTACATCTGCACATGCATGAGAAGAGCGTTTTTAACACTCTACTCCTAAACTCTTTCAACTGTAGCAAACAGTGCGAGGAAATGCACCGCTCGTGACCCAATTGCGAATGTCATACACCATGCAAGCAATAATTTGGTGTTGCGGCATGCAATGGCGTTGCCGTCCACACTCATTAACATTCAAATTTCGATTCGCGCGTGCGCCTGCGTCGCATCACAACAACTACAACGGCTGAGACCTGAACGGAATAGCTGCTTGAACGGGCACTCGGCATCTCGCAAGCAGCAAGCATAAGAGTGGTCAGCACCGTACAATACTGTACACATCTCTCACCATTCAGCAAAGCATGTGAAGCTGCAAGCAATAAATTTCGCGTGCGTCATGTCCACTTTCAATGTATTTCCACCTTGCTTTGCTCAACATATTTCAACGTGCACCGTACACGCTGGAGATTTCGCAATTTTCGCAGCAAGCCAGGGCCCTAATCACCCATAGCCTGGAATTGCGTTGCCAAGTGGAAAGTCTACGGCCTGACCTCGAGCTTCGAAATGACAGCAACTTCAACAATGTTTTGGAGTTCACCCGCCTCTGTACCAGCGCAAGCTCGGCAAGCTCGTCTGTTTCAGGGCTCTCCTTGGAGTTCTGATCTGTGCAAACGATAGGACAGGAGGGGGTTTCATTTTGATTGTGCAGACTTGCATTGGTATGTGGGTGGTATATCACTGGTATATCCAAGTGTGGAGCCTTAAAGTCAGCAATCGACAGCTGCTCAGGCATGTCAGGCGTTGTGACAAACCTCTTCTTGCCAAAAACGGAACTAGGAAAACAGGTCTTTGATATTTGCCCACATGCTTCGGCGCGAGCGTGAAGAAGGTAGAAGGCAGCCTCGGTCTTGGAAAATAGGGTGTGAATCAACACGCTTCGGTGTCGTTCTGAGCTCCTGTGCTTTTGTCTCTCAAATTTGGGACATGTCAAATTTTGTCTGCGGGTTGCCCACGGTTTTGGCTCCACTCTCTGGCCTTAGGTCTCCGGATACCTTGTCCATCCTCTTGCTGGCGGCAGCACTGCAGTTCAATGAAACTGTTTCCAGCGGGACATTTGAACTTGCAACTTGTAACATCTTCAAACCACTTGTCAAGCAACACAAAGCCAAAGCGTCGACAAAATTAAAACCAAAGGTACAAGACATGCTGCACAGGCTTGCCAAGCCGGAATGGTGGTCATTCTGCAAATGTCACGCATGGCTCTCAGGCATGAAATGGAAAGTGAGAGCGCTGTCCTGGAGCCCGTCGGCAAAATGCAACTTGCGGTAATGCCCGTTTCCAGTCTGGCTGACAACATTCTTGAATCCATTCACGCTGCAATGTCCCGACATTGAAAACGTCTCGGAATTTCAGGGGACAGAATTTCTGGGAACAAATTGCGCGAGAACACCACTCTAATATGTGGGAATGGGGCTAGCTTTGCTTCTACTGCTTTCACGCCATTGGCAAGGTCCAGGTGAAGGACCAATTCTAACTGACGCTGACTTGAACGTGTAATTGGCTTCTGAGGCTATCATTGGGCCGCTTGAGATAATGAAGCACCCCTACTCAGAAACAGATTTCAAATTTCAAGCCGCAGGAAGGATTCTGAAAATGGTGGAAAGATGTGGAACGGGTTTAACATTTTCAGGGGAACTGATTTATTGCCTCTGCAAGGTGCTCATATTCTGGCATGAATGTTTTTCATCCGGGCTTTCAGGTGAAGTCTTTCATTCGCTGGTGCTACAGAGCCCTTGCCACAATGCAAAAGGACAGCTTCCAGAATAGCTGATCTAGAGTCTCAAGTCTAGATGCAGCAAAGCTAAAGCTAATTCGAATACTCTTCAGCTTTCCCAGTAATAGCTGATGCATCTCGAGCCTGCATACATCCCAGTTGCAGCACTTCCAGTTTGCTGCATGTTGCTTACAGCCAGTCAGCGGCACACTTCTGGCCTTCACTAGAGTACTTGATCTTCACGCCTTCCATCCCGACATCCTGCCACGCCAAACC
Organism: Symbiodinium pilosum; assembly: GCA_905231905.1. Taxonomy (NCBI): domain Eukaryota; class Dinophyceae; order Suessiales; family Symbiodiniaceae; genus Symbiodinium; species Symbiodinium pilosum. The sequence goes on from CAJNIZ010017413.1 coordinate 71,775, forward strand.
TGAAGGTCCGCGATGCAGCAATATGCAGCATGACGTAGTACAGTCCGCCTTCGAAGCGGTTCCGCAGTTCCGCCCTGCGTCTTCAGACCGCACTTAGTCCTGCGCAGCTTGCGTGCACAACCCCCTTCGCCACCGTCCTCAGATTTCTCCTGCATGGCGCGACCCAACCACCGCTGCAGGGGCTCCTCCATCAGGGAGACATCTCAAGCGGGCCAGGGCAGAACAGTAGGCACCGTCAGTTCCGCCCGACGTGTCGACGCTCGTGAACTTACAAGTCTAAATGGTCACCATCGTCACGTTGTCCGTCAAAAGCATGCGGACACAGCATTGCACCTGCAGGCCAAATAGCGGCTGCTGTTGGACCTGAAGATTAGGTCTCTTGTCTTCTCGAACGAATCCGAAGTGCTGGAGCAGCAGTCATCCAGTCATCCAGTGCAGAGCAGTCGTCAAGAATCTTGGTGCAAGTGCAGAAGGCTGACTCACATGTCAGTTGCGCTCTATCGCATCCCTGAGACTTGGCAGTAACGGCAGCCTCTGCAACATCATGCGCGTGTAGCAGCATGTTGGCTCAAGCGTGTGTGTAGAAAGGTCCAGCCCAGGCATCGACCGAGCTAGCACATGTCCCGCGTTGTCAAAGTTTGTCGCCAGCAGGTAGTCTATGGTAGTCCTGCAATAGTCCTGCTGCGCTGGAAAGCCCTGGTCCAAAGTTTGCGCACAATCCGGGATGCTGGTATTCGCCATGTGGCCGTCATAATTTGTCTGGGCAGTGAGGTTTCTGGGTAGGTAGCAAAATCGCTTCGACATACATCGCGTTGGCCTCCCAGTTGCAACACGGCAGGGCTCATCTCCTTCACGCTCAGATCGCTGGCGTTGAGATTCTGTCTACAGCTGATATCAACTGATGAACGCTACCAGCATGACGTCGAACTCATGCGTGGTCCTTGCCCAGGGAGATTGAAGGAGATTAAGGTGTTGTTGATGACATCCTCCATTTCGTCCATGATCCCCGCAGAGCCACTTGCATGTTGGACTGTCTCATGTTGAAAACGGTTGGGATCCGTCGCTATTTGGAGGAGGTGATTGCGGACTGCCTCCCTGTCAAGCTCCACATTGCCTGTCTGGCGACCACAAGCGTCAGCCACTTTGTTTGTAACCTGTTCCAGGAAGCCTCCCACAAACACATTCGACAGCGACCGCGCCTATTGCACCTGCACGAATGTGCCCAGGTCGCTGGGAATGCCGGATTGGCTCGTGCTGCATGTCTGACTGCCCTCACGGGTCTGTGCCCATGCTGCCATTCAACAAGACTTTTGCAAAGGAGCATGAGGAAACTCATGCCGTCTGCAAAATTCTGCAAACAGAACAAGAAGCCGCAAGACCAATGGCGGAGCCGTGCTAAGCCGCAATGACTTTCGCTCGGCAATTGGCAGGCATGGCTCGCAGGATCTGGCAGGTGCTGGAGGAGGTCATGGAGGTACCAAGGTATGTTGAGGCATTGGGAACTCCGGCCCTTGTGCAAAAAGCCTTGACTTGGGACCTGGTCAGAGCATACCACCGTGATCAAAGCTCGTGCTGGACCCTTTCTCTTTGTATCTCTTTGCGTTTGTCGAGGCCTTATGCTGCCCAATCCTGATCGGACGGTGAAACATAGATGAATGAAACGATTCTCTCAGGAGACAGCTAGCTTCCGAATGCGTGTCTTCAAGGCCTCGTTCTCCTGTCAACGCTGGGCAGTTTGCACTCCTGCACGGACCAGCAACGCATCGACAGCAAAACTGGCGTGCCTCCTCCCGCTCTTGCAGCGTTGCGTCTAATTCGTCTACTTCGGATCGCAGCAGGGCCACTTCAGCCTCCAAATGAGTGAGTAGTAACAACAAATGCTAAGCGCCCGCACACGCGAGATCACGATGTGAGTGTTGACGCTGGCGCACATGGTCAGTTCGGCAGGTCTCATCTGACTCATATTTGCCGGGCCTTCACATTCACCACTCACAACTGAGTTCGTTGTTTACCCCTCTTTTGCTTTGAGCATCCGGCTGAGCATCAGCCAGACTGGTCTGCAGCTGGGCGACGGAGTCAGCATACCTCTTCAACAGTGCTGTGCGAAGCATTCTTTGAAATTCTTTGCCATCACTAAGTGATCGAGGCGCAGTGCTGAAAGCCGCTCAACTTCTCTTGCAATTCTGTCGCGCTCCTCATGGCTGCCAACAAAGCCCCTTCAACGCAAGATAGCAGGTCACAGCAGCTCCTCCATGAGTCTGGCATTTGCCTTCATGCATGTCACCACTGCACACATCTCTGGAGCTCTACGACTGACGGACTGACAGGTCATACACATGTGAACTCGCGTTAGGTCTGTTGATTATGCGGATCAAGTCTACTTTCTAGCGTTCCAACAGAGCCAGAATGATTTAAAGTACGCCTTGGCACCGGCAACTAAGCTTTAAGGTCGAGCACCGTCGTCACACGCTCAACTGATTGTTCATGGTATGCTTTCTCCTGCCAGTCGAGCAAGCGGCACGCAACTTGCCCTCATCTGGCTTCAGAGGTCCTTTTCCGCAACATTGAGGGCACTGTCCATCCGAGCTGAGAGTTTGTTCCTTGCCGGAAGAAGGAAGTGGCAAAGTTGCCCAATCACTACATGTTCTGCCTTGGTGACACAAAGATGTACTTGGTTTTATACAGAACTGAGCCTGCCTAACCACCTGAAGACCCATGCTCTTTAACTGCGGTGTCGATGTTGGCTCGGCAAATTCATCAGCCTTGCTGTACTCTGACAAGAACTGAGCACAGTCCATTGTTGATTCATGGCTCTGAACATGTATATAGAGGTTAAGCGTGAAGCAACCCTGCCTGGATACAAAACTAGCATATGCAGCAGAGACTATCCAAACACGTGCCATGTCAAGTTGTTTCCCGTTGGCGGTTTTTCTTGTGCGGCCCTTCCGTTGGCAGACCTTTAGATTTTTTGGGCCTCATGACTCATGATGATTGCAAGATGGTGCGATTATGAACCTCCAGGGTGGTCATCATTGTTTCACTACAAAAGGTATGAAGCGATGTTAAGTTGTCAAAAAGCTGCTGCTGACGACTTCAGCCCTGCCAGCTTTTGTGAGAGCCCGTTGGGTTTGCACAGGCTGCCATGTGGCACAGATTTGCCCATCCGTCAACAATGTCTCACGTTTGCCATCCCTTCAGCCTTTCTTCAGAAACGCTCTGAAGTGTCTGCCGGTGTCGCTGAAGTTCCTGAACGGAAACGTGGATCAAATAAACAATCAGCATGCTACAAGTGTGGGTCGCGCTAATCCACCTACCTTCTGTCCATCAGAGGAGCCATTCTGGGCTGCCTCAGCCTGCTTCATCTGGACCTGCAGGGCATGGGCTCAGCATGGCTCGACTAGGCTGTCACTAGATGTAATAAAATGTTACAAGCAAGTGCCGCTGCCAGGCCTTGTCAAGCTGAGTCTTCACGTACAGAAAATTGTCCTGTAGCTCCTTAAAATCCGCACCAGCTGCTAAGCACAAGGCATCGCTGCTGCATGGAAACCTAGCACCACTTTGAACGCCCAGCTCTGATTGGTCCGGCCATGTCCGGCCGCCGAATGCTTGGAAAGACAACCCACGCTCTGTAGAGGGCATGTTCTAATGTTCTAATTCATACCCAGCTAGAACCATTCGCGAATCCAAACAAACCGCAACGAGGTCCGCCTTCTACGTACATCCAGCCACCCGAAGGCGGGATGAGGCTTGGCCAGATTCATCTACAACTTTTGCAATGCTAGACCACAAAACCCTTCTATCACACCCCTGTGTTTTTCCTTCACTTTGGGCTACTCAGGCCGAGACCTCTTTTATATTCTTTTACCAGCGCTAACGCGACACGAAGACTTTGGGCATAGGGATTACCCGCATCCCAAGCCCATCTGCCAAGCAATGCGCAAACAGTTCCCCTTGAGGCCAGAAGAGGGAAGTGCATGCAACGTGCGAACAGCTTGGTCCCAAACCTGTCTTTCTTTGTCTTGGTCCTGGATATATACATATTCCGCATGGACCGCACTAGCCATGCTATGGGCTTGAGAGATCGCATCCGCGGCTATGGGACACACGTCCGCGTGCACACTGGTTTCACATCATATATGCTACATTATGCAGCTGCGAAACTTTCAGACACGGGCCAATGTGTCGAACAGCCTCTGCTAGGAAGCATGTAAATTTCTTCAAAGGGCCCGCAGACATTCCAGCCAGCGATGGATTACATCCGTTGCATCCCGTAAAGATATAGTTTGTAGCGAAGAAGAATCATTTCTTTCAGCAAACTTTGTTTTTCGTACTTGCTAGACTCGTAATCAGAAAGACTCCAGGAAATTCCATATGCTTTGTATTCAGGTATACTGGTGCTTTGGAAGGCTTTCGACCTTGAATATGTTGAATGATGTAAGAACGGCATGAAACGGGAGTAACCCCTCTCGACTCGGCACAACTGAAACTTCTGGCAAACTATTTTTTGGACCAATTTTGGACTCATTCACTTGAGGCCTTGACCTTTTTTCTTTTCGAAATGGGCAGCTTGGACAAAATATGTTATGGAAATGCATAGATGGAGGTCTTAACAGTCCAGTTCCTCGTCTAGCCGTGTAGCCTCTACCCCTAATCTGGTTAACCTGATTGAGCTGGAAATGAGTTCGGGAACAATGAAAGGATTTGGGCTAACCACTCCAAATCTAACTCAAAATTCAACTTGTCATATTCTCCGGGGAAGTGCACAAGAAGGCAAATATACCGGCTCTGGCAAGCCGAACCATGAATTGAATATATGCGATTCATTCAGTTGATTTGATTAGGGCCTTGACCTTAAAATTTACTTAATGTGACGTTGGCTTAAATGATCTTAAATGGATTGGTTCAATCGTCTTGGTGGTCTCAAAGAGCCTCATACTCCCTCCGTCTTTGCCTGCAGTTCTTTGTGTCTTTGCTGTCATGTCAGCCTCCTCCACTTTATGATCTGGATCTTCGCTTCTTCCTTTCTTGGCATGTAAATGGGTTGGATTGTTGCAATCGACTGTCTGTGCTGGGTTTTGCGCCCAGCTCGGAATGTCGGAGCTTTTTTGGTTTCCTGCTCTGAATCAAACACTGGGGGCAAGTCAACCCAAGCCATGTGAAGTCAACCCAGGCGCATAAAGTCAGCCTTTGATCTACAAAACACCATGTACACACGCATTCCACAGCAGGTTTTGCAACAACCAGATGACTTCGAATTGTATGTGTTCTTTTTTCGCTTGAAACGTCTCTCCCTGTAGGCCCGCAGATGGCACTTGGCCCGGCAAGCCTGTTTGGCTTTTGCTTCAATACCTGTTCAAGGAGAGCCCGTCTGAGTGGCTTTTCACGATGTCCTCGCCTCTTTTGCCAAACTGTTTCTCAACACAGCTGGTGCTGACGGCACGCAGACTGACCCAGCACGTTTGAAACATTCAAAGCCTGTCCCCAGTTATGACAAACAGAGAATAACGGAAGTATAACGGAGAAACGCTGCGTCACAAACTTCGCCGGTCACAATGACTAACCCTGCAATTTCAAGAATACTCATTACTCGTGATGGCAATCGGCTTGAGTAGTGGCAGCGGTAACAATAGTAGCGAGGTCCCCTCAGCCATGCTCCCTTTCAGACAGAGGATCGCGGTGCCAGCTTGCCTGAAGCAAGAAACAATGCAAGGACGGCTGCACATCCCAATTGCTGTTGCATATTTGCACTTCAACTGGGCATGACTATGCTATCCCCACCCTCCCCCAAGCCTCCATCCTGCCCAAAGAGCTCTTTCTGGAGCCGTTAACGTTCCACAAAAAGTCAGGATTTCTTCAGATTTTAAAGTGGCTGGTCAGGTTCAAAATCTTGAGCATGGTTGGTAGCAGGTGGGGCTCACCTACAACCACTAGCAGTAGCATCTCACCACCAAAACTGCTCGGCCACGTACGAAGCTCTCCGCGCATCACATCGCTCACGTTTTGCGAAAACAATGTTCCTTGAAATTACTTGTCGACGCACCATTGGATACCGATCTCGAGTGTACTACCATCCAGTACCAGTGCTCGACATAGAGCGCAGCAATTCCACACAGGTTCAGCATGGTTTGGCTTCAATCCCCTGCCATGAACCTTGGATTACGATTGGATGCTGAACGGACTCCACGCATTCGAGGCAGGCCTAGAGCTCGAATCTGCGATCAATTCTATTAAACGTTTGCCGGAGCCATCCTGCAACCTGCACAAAGCAAAAACAGAGCCTTTTGCCACAACTTTTCTCTGAGTCTAGCAGAGGGCAAAATGAAAAGGCTTTTCTTGAGGAGCCCCACAGAATGTCTGCCCGCCAGGCGAAAGAAAGCAGATGCGACAAAAACATCTGTAGAAGCGTTGGAGAAGGAAACAAGGCGAAGGTAACGCTCATATTTGCTGCGCATATGCTTATAGCATGGCGAAGACTAAATTTTGAGCTCAGGTTCCCCGTCCCCTACTTTGGAAACTATACCCTGCAGAGTAAATCGAAGTCCCTCGTGACGAGCGTCTTGCAACACACATGTCTTGTGGAACTTGCGAACTCCTGCATGACCTGGTTTGCATGTTTTCTGCCGCATCCAGAGACAGCAATTGCGCACGCATCCTGTTGGTACCAATGTCCTGCAGCTGCCGACGAAGCTGTTCCTTCTGATTGTGCAAGGACTCCACGTCCTGCACGAAAGGCGGCCGTTACAGAGGCAAGAAAAGCCTCTCGTGCCGTAGCTGGTGTCTCGGAAACAAATGAGTAGCATCTTTTGGCGGTTGAACCAAATAAGTAAGATTAAGTTCCCTGAGCTAGAACCTATACTCAAAAGATGAATACAATCCTACTACTTTATATTGGGACTATAATATCCTCAAATACATTCTGCTCAGATGGAAAGCCTGGAAGGTGTGAGATGTGAATGCAAGGAAGCCCGCAGGTCCAGGATGGATCAACTTAAGCACATAGAGTACGTGCTTTCTGGCAAAACATATCATAAAGTTGCACCTATGTAATCCCCGTTGTCCAAACCCTGCTGAGTTTCGCTACGGTCAAAGCATGTTGACACTGGTGATATCTTGCTGGATCTTCAGGCTGCACTGCTAACTAGTAAACTGAACAGTACTCACAAATGCCTCAGGTCTACGCAGGATGTTGCATGTGACACTTTTTTGTTTGAGACACACTGTTCAGTTTCCTCTCCAGGCCTACTCTGTCGTGACATGTACGACTCCTGACGCAGGCGCTTCAGCTCTTGTGTGTGAACCTGCAGGACAAGTGAACGACATATAACGACATAATGACGGTAAACATCATGCACGCCCTCTGTCAACAAAATCCACCTATTTACCAAAAACATGTGGGTTTCTTGCTCTGTGTGGTCGCCACCTTTCAGTTGTGCATCATGTGCATACCTAGTGATCTACACCAGGCAGATGGCTAGATCAACTTTTTGGATCTTGGCCTGCTCCTGCTGGTCGTGCTGAACCGTAGTGTTGGAGCTCAACTCCTCCAAGCGAACCTGCCCCCGCCCAAGATACGCTACAACTAAAAATCATACTAGTAGTCGTACTAGTGTACTAGATTGTAGTAGTAGTAGTAGTAGTAGTAGTAGGTCCGCGTCCCGTCTGTGACGCCGCATTTTTGTGTACTT
>CAJNIZ010017413.1:79559-91886 GCA_905231905.1 Symbiodinium pilosum
ACGCGCACCTAGTAGTAGTAGTAGTAATAGTAGTAGTAGTAGTAGTAGTACTTGTAGTCGTAGTAGTAGTAGTAGTAGTACTACTACTACTACTGCTACTACTAGGTGGGCTGTCAAGAGCCTAAGTAGTGGTGGAATGTGCCTCACGCACGCAAAATCATCAAAAATGCTGTGAACGCATTTTGTTTTTGCATGTGCGCTCTTCGAATTGACGTCACTAGGCCCCCCCCCCTCCCCACCCTACCCCACCCCCCTCCCGGCATCTCCACGCATTACGAAAGTACAAAGCCTCTTGGTGCCTGGCTTCAACATGCGCAATTTGGGACACATAGTTGGTAGGGGGGCGCCTACCACTACTACTACTACTACTACTACTACTAGGAGGTACCCGGCGGGAAAAAAAGCAAGAAACAGAAACAGAATGACATTTTACAATGGTATCAGTCTTGCCCACTAGGCACCTGCCAACAGTGATGAAATGACACTATAATCCAAATAGAGATAGTAATTCCAGGATAATCATGACAGTACCATCAGAACAAAAACATCATGATACCAATACGTGAACAGGCGCACAATAGCACGGCAATGATAAGAACGTTATGATGACCGCAACAGCAGCCTCTTGTTCGTTGCGAGGCAACCACAGTGTTCTGGGGTGCGTGCGCTTGTGGTTGGGCATGTTTGCATGTTAGTCTTTCCAAGTTTCCCTGCAAGTTCAGGTTTGATTCTTGACCTGAAAAAAGGGGCCGGCGACAAAATCTTGCATCGCCTCGTTTTTGGACGCCGCGACGGTGTCCGAAAACAAGGCGATGCAAGATTTCACGGGCTTTCAAATTCACAGGGCCTGCCAGCCTTTTCAGGCCTCAAGCACATGCGTGTCGCGTTTGGGGAGGTTTCATCCCAGCCGTGTGCCTAATACTACTAGTACTAGTAGTAATAGTACTAGTAGTAAGAGTAGGAGGAGGAGGCAGCAGCAGTAATTAGTAAGAAGAATATTGGTAAACATACTAGCCAACATGGTAATGACAATAATCGTAATAATAGTGGTATAAGTAATGGTAATAGTAACTAACAGGAAGAGGAATGGTGTAATAATGATGGAAATGTCAATCACATTAGAAATGCTCGTAATTAATGGACCGGAAAACCCCACATGTGTAGCTTTAGCGAATCCGGATGATATAATCTCCAGGTGCCGTCGCGCGCCGCAACAACAGAAATAAGGTCAAGAACAAGATAAGGAAACGTGACGACAATCGGCGACGAAACGAAGGTCATGTTGCGTATGTTTACTGCTGGGATTATATGCATGTGATGCTCGCTCGTATTATCATAAAGACGAGACACTGATCTGTCTGCTTTGTTTTCTTATTTCAGAAGGCACCATCCCTGCAGCAGCCCGAGCCGGCCCGGTCTGCGACGCGGAAGTGCTATGTCAGCTTTATCTTGTTACGCATATAAGACACTGTACAGTACGTTGTGGTGAAGGTTCTTTGCTTCTGTTCAGCAACGTGTTCTTGCCGGAGCTGCTAAGGCTCATACGGTACATGCAACCGCACGTCATTTTTTTGAATCTTTGGATCTCAGTGTTGCCCGCAAAGATGACCCGGATGAAAATTGGCTGGTGATTTAACCGAGATCTAGTAGTAACTGAAATCATCTTTAGATGCCGTCGCCCGCCGGAGTAAAGAAGACGAGACAATAACTGGGGACGAAGCGGAGAGCATGTGATGCGGATGGAGTGAACTGGATGAAGGCAGAGTGCAACTATACGCACACATATAAATGAGAGCAGGGGACCAGATGTGAAACGTAACATGAGTCAAAATCTGGCCGATAACTAACCAGGAAGGCGACGCCTATATAAATGCAGCATTACATTCTCCGGGTAAACTCCGTTTGCGCTGTACAAGTGTTTTGGATGCGCCGAGGCCATGCATTTAGATCACAATGTAAGCATCTGAGTCGAAGCACGGCCAGCCTTTCGGAATTCGGGTTCAGAGCTGCTTTGTGCGTCTGTTTGCGCAGCCCCTGCATTCTGTGCCTGAGCAAGTCTGCGCCGCAGGTATTTAAGAATCTTCACAGAGCAGAAGCTTCAAACACCGCAACTGGTCGGAATGCAAAAGACGGACCCCATAACGCGCGCCCCTCACACAGATGGCTTCCCATTCTCAAGGCCGACCGACGTTCCAACACCTCAATCTTCAGGTCCACTTCCTTGATCTGCTACGCACGAGCTTCGAGAAGAGCACGCAGAGGCCGGCTCGTCAACCGCTCGGGAAAGCGAGAAAAACGGAACACAATTCCAACATATTCCGACTCAAACAAGCGGCGGAACATCTGCACCTGCCCGCCCAGAGCCGCTCTTGCCACTGAGACCCTTCGGTCGTCAGTTGAAATCGCAATCTACGTGCGCGAAAAGGATTCGAGAATCGAGAACCAACGCATCCGAGCAGCGCTCCTTGCAGTTCTCGACATTCTCTGCCTGATAACACGGATGCTGTTTCGGCATATGCAGCCTTGGCCGCTTGTCATCCCGACTCATGGGCCTCTTGACACGAAAAGCCACAGGCGCCGCGTCCACGCAGTCAACTGTCTGTGAACGCGGCCGGACGACGCCAGCCGGCCTCAGCATGCGGAGCAGCCCCTCATCTGCGTGAGCCTCCTGCGCCCACCTAAACGCAGTCGCACGAAGTGCCCCGGACTTGTCCGCGCCTCGATCCAGGCAAGCTTGTACACATGTTTTGCAGAGACTTCCCGCAGCACGCAAGAACAGATAATGTTCTCGCTCTTTCTGCCTGAGCCAGCGAGCATATGTCCTCGCGTGTTTGGTGAACACGTGCACGTAAACGTCCAGTTCGGCCACCGCGCAAAAAGGACCCGGCAGATCTCTTGGCCATTCTTGCGGCGTGAGCAATCAGGACTTCCAGACTGGCGTTGGAACTGCCAGCCCACGCGAGCACGATCCACTCTGGATGATTGGCCATGTGTCGAGTGAGGTCGGCACCGTTCTGCAACCAGTACCTCTTGCATTTCTTCGAGGCGGCCTGCAAAAACAGAATTTTCCTGCTCGCTGGACTCCATGCGTGCCAAGCGCCTCCTCAGGTTATCCTCGCGCACATGAAGAAAGGCATCAGCGCTGCTGTTTTCTTCCTATCATCTTCGTCTGTTGAGTTGCAGTGACAGTCTAGGGCTGTGGTACTTTTTTTTGATGGCCATGGGCAAAGTTTGAAACAGGGACATTTCGAAGCGCTTCCTGCCCCAGCAAGAGCGGTTGCCCGTCTCCGTCATACTGCGCCAACCATTGCATACCAAGAATACTTCGTCCACATTCTTGAGTAGCATTTCCGTGCCACTGCGTTAGAAGGTTGTAAGTTCTAACAGCGTTGTAGGGGAACTACGCCCTTTGCTGGACGCATTTATGAGGAATTTCTTATTGGGATGTTGACAGGGGGCTACCTTGGTATTGCTGTTTTCACGAAACGGGGGCTTTCAACTTGTTGGACGGAAAGCATAGAGGAATCTCGGAAACCGCTGTTGGAGCAGTGCGGTGTGCACGCACGCCCACACTCTGGACAAACGCTCACCAGATTTGTACATGGCCCATGGCCCAGAAACTGCCCGGGGTATATCGGGAGTGAGGGCTTGGTGGAGCTTCTGACAGCTGTAGAATTCGAGATGCAGCCCACAACAACAGCAAGGAGCAGCAGCAGAAGCAGTAGAGTGGAGGAACAGAACGTCTAGCTGTAACAGGACACTTGCAGCAACCAGCAGTAGCAGAAGCAACGAAGATAAGACTTTGCTATTGGATTTAAGATAAGACGAACGTAATTACCCCCCAACCCCCCAACCCCCCAATACGCATTTGGATCCACGATTGATTAAGTGCGCGTAGGGTACTGCTACTGCTACATCTGCTACTACTACTCCTACTTGTACTTGCTTGTCCGCTGGCTTGCATGTTTGCTTGTTCTCCCTTCGCGCTTTGCCCTAGCGAGAAAAAAGGCAGCAGACACTTAAATACAAAAAGCAGCAGAAAACTGGGAAATGGAACAAATACCGTCACCACAACCTCCCTTGACCTTGTAGCCCTGCTTCGCAAGATGCTGACTGGCTTGGGCCCCTCTATGCCGATCTTCTTGCGCAATGTGGTCACTACTGTGTTTCAGCAAGTAACTTCCTTTCTGCGAAAGCTCAAACTCAGGGCAGGAGGTATGCAAAAAGGCCCCCTTGGCTGTCTAACTGCTGGATGTGTAGTTGCATGTAGTTGCTCTGCTGTGGCCTGGAAGCTTTCAGCGTGAACGAGCTACTTTTCATGCGAGATAGATGCTAGTCCTGTTCTGGCTCTGATGCTATCTTCCAGGCAAGCCAAAAGCATGTCGGCCGGGATGCATCTGTGCGTCTAGAAGAGGACTTACAAGTATGCGTGCACGCTCTGGGGAACGCAAGTTGGAAGAGCAAATCTTCTTCCTGACAAACATTCCCTGTTGTGTCAGCCTTGAGCATGTCTCGTTCGTCCTTCAGCTGGTGCACCTAGAGGTCAAGATTGATCTCCTACTGAGGAACCGAAGAGACGCCGAATACAGACAGCTGCCTGCGCTTCCGGGCCAGCGCCATTTGAGAGATACCGAGCTTCAGCGGCCTGTTGTGGGCTTGCCATGCTATGCCATGCTCAGCTAGAGCGTTGTGATGCGTTGCGGCTCTGGTGCACCTTCTTGGACTCACTGAGCTTGTCCAGATGCATCCTGTTTCTGACATGCACCCCAAACAGACATCTTTGACTCATTGCCGTGGCATCACAAGTCCTGAGCGACTCCACCTCAGCCTGCACAGCTGGTCGGCAAGGCAGAGCGTGGCCGTGCGTTATCAACGAAGCATAACAAAGCAGCATGAACATTTGCTCGCTTCGTGCTAGGACAATTGTCAGGAGCGACGCTGCCAAACGTCACCAACATCCCAGTTAAAGCTCTTGCTGTGCAGTTATGTACGTACTGAGAGTCATAAGGATCCACGTCCTTCTGTCATCTGAGCAAGCGCATTGGATGTTGCAACGTGTGTGAAGACCTGGCAACAAGAGAGTAGCCTCTGAAGTGCTTGAGCCGGCCTGCTGCGCCCGGTTCGAAGCTGAGATATCCTTCAGCTGGTCCTGCACTGAACTCGGGCCCGCCGTCCAATCATTATCAGAAGGTTATGTCTGGGACATCGACAGGGCAGTAATCAGGGTATCAGAGGACGACAACTACTTCACGTCGTTGAAGCTAAGCCAGCTAAGGCTTTTTATCCTTTTTCACTAACTCATTAGGATTAATTAATTGTCGTTATTTGTCGTTCTTTGCTTGAGACGCACGGTTGTGAGGTGCATGTCGGAGATCAGGGACGCTTTGCATAACGTCATCCGACCGAGGATGTGGAATAACAGGGGAGGGGGGAGATTAGGCTTTCATGAACTGTTGCAGGAGCCGAATTTCAGGACAATGGTCAAACCATGTCGAACCGGAACCACAGGAACCGAATGTCCAGTCCTGGAACCAGTCTCTGTCATACCTGCCTGCATGTCGATTATGTAAGTTGCAAGCAACCTTTCAGACTTATCATTGACTGATTGTAGCTGCATGTGATGCGCGCAAAGTCTTGCATACATCCGCTAGTGCTTCGCATGAAATCCAACGAGCCGTTGCAACTGTAACCGAACCTCAAACACCTGAACCGTGGCCATCATCATACTGAAGAAAACATGGGGAGGCTCAAGCAGGCCCATCTCGCAAGATAATGACCTTCCAAATCAGAATGCCTGCCTGCAATTTGGCATTTTGTTGGGACCCTACCCTACACTGTCAAGATGAGTGGCTTACTTGCTATGGAAGCTACTGTACGCCAAAACCTAGTGGAGACCCACGTGTGACGAGTGCTGAATGACGTGCAAGACGACGCGCGAAGACAGCAACGACACGACGACAGGGTGACGACTATGTGACTATACGACAACGGCACGACGAGAAAGCTAGGGGGACGCAACGACGAAGCGAGGCAGCGCGACGTCACCACGCCGTCGTCGTGCCAAAACAAGCCGTGGTTTTGGCCCAAACCAGGCTTCCTCGACCAAATCGCCGCGCGGTCGTCGAGCCGTCGTCGTGCGTTGTCATCGCGTTGTGGAGTCGCCGTCTTGTCGTCGCATGGTCGTCATGCTGTCGTCTCGTTGTTGTTTTGTTCCGTTCCCACGTAGCTTCTGACCTTTGATGAGGCATGGGCTATGGCGGCTATGCAACAAAGCGTCGGCACAGCTCTTTTGAGGTTTGAGGCCGCTTATCCACGAAAGGGCCTTGGTTAACAAATTGGGCTCCGAGCAGTTTGTCTTTTTGTTGTGACATCGTTTTGGTAGCCTGTTGGTCCACAATTCTTCAGCTACCTGGCGGTCGACCATGTATCTTCTTGCAATGTGTCATGAACAGTCTGGATTATTGATCACATTCAGATCGCCATCAAGCTTCAAATCCTCAAAGACCACTTTGAAGAGGGCAAGCCTGCAGGCGATCGGTAGATGGAGCAGCAGATGCGCCATCACACTGATCTTGAAGGCCTTCAATTACCTGCACGGGCGGTAGGCTTAAGCCTAGTAGCAACGAAGGCGGCCATACCCTAGTTCAATAGCAAAAAAGGACAATTGCAAGGCGGACTTACCTCGGTAAAGCCAGAGATGGTCTCCATCAGCTGCTCCTTCAGCTGCCAGGATGTGAGCACAGGCAATGCTGTCCCATACAGTGAGCTGTTTCTGCTGTCCATGTTATACGGATGGAAATGCGCCACAACCACCACAGTATGTCCACAAGTGCTTCAGCAGCCATCCTGTCCTGTCCTGTTCTGGTGCCCTTGGGAGTTCCCATACCCAGGATTGTAGTACCCGGTCATAACACTTTCCAGGCTTTCACTCTGGAGCCCTAAACTACTGCTAGCACAAGTCGCAGGCATGGAAGCTTTTGTTCTTTCGGAATTTCCTGCTAGCAAGACCTGCCCTTCCACATCTTCCCACAGTGGACCAGCAGCCGTTTTTAACTGGCAACCTCCTTCATCAAATCTTGCTCAAGCCTAGCGCATCATGCAAAAACGTCACTTGCCGGCTGAATTCTTCACTTCTCTCTTGCCAGCCCATTGCACCGGCATGACCTGAATCAGAGCAGTGCAAGACGACATTGCCAGCCTTTGTGGCATCTCCAGCCGGTCGACGCCGCGATCCTTTCTGCATAGCCGAATTCATGTGGAACCTCCTCAAGAGACCTTGCCTGTGTCGGACTGGCATGAAGACATGGTTCTGCAAAGTAAAAAGTGGGAGGCTGGGAGGCAAACAAAGGGCACGGGGAGAGAGCTCAGGGAGGTAGAGGGGAGGTAGAGCGAGGGAGGGAGGGAGAGCGAGGAAGGGAAGGGAGACAAGAAAAGAGAGTTGCTCATGATTGAGAGGAAGGTGATTCATGGATGAGTGAGTGAGTGAGCAAATGAAATTGATCACCACGAACTGGTAGTTTTCAACATTGTCAATCAATGACAGCTGACTCCCACGGCTTAACAAATCAGCACATCAGATGTCAAAAGCTGAGGGCGACTCGCAACTCCAGAAGGCCAGGGCTTCGAGCTCTCAGTCGAGCGGCATATTTCAACGACATCCAGGCTGGTGCCCTCGCATCATTGGAGGCGCATGAAATGTAGACTGACGGATAGCAGTGTGATCCCAGGTTCTCATAGGGTGATATGGAGCGAATGTTGGCAGCATGCTCTGCTGTGGCAGGATCTCCCCATTCGTCGAACTCGTGCACTGTCAATGGCAACGTAGGGTCCATCATACTTGTAAGTGCATCAACAAATGGCACTTCCAGAATGGCAGCGCTAACAAGAGCAGCATCTGAGCGAGAATTCAACATCGCACCCACGGTCAGTCCACCGGCACTCGATCCCTTCAGACACACACCACCTGGTCTCGCGATGCCACGCGAGAGTAGGAATTTTACAGCATCCGCTAGATCCATGATGGAGTTGGCTTTGCTCAGTTGCCTGCCAGCCGAGTGCCAGTTGCGTCCATTCTCACCACCTCCACGCACGTGAGCCCAGGCAAGAACCCAGCCGCGACGCAACAAAGCCACATGCTCTGAACAGAAATCAGGTGCCAAGAAGGTGCCGTAGGACCCATACACTTGAAGCAAGCACGGGGCACCTTGGCCATCTTGGCCTTGGTCACTCTCCACGTGGCGGACCAGCGTCAAAGGAACCAAGGTACCGTCGCGGGAAGGAAACTGCAGTCTGTCGCACTGCATGGACTGCAGCAGCTCTGGGTTGTCGATTCTGCACTGGCTTACAATCTCTGCACGCCTCTCGACCAGATCAAGCTCATAGGTGCAACCTGGCTCTATTGGAGATCTAAAAGTGTATCGAACTTTCTCCACGTTGCTGTCTGCATTGGTGCAGGGCTCGACAGATCCAATTTGCGAGGGCAGGTCGACCAAGTAGGGCTGCACCTCCTTTCCGCTTCCATGGTTTGCAACAAGGGGAACAACACAGACCTCTGGGGCAGCAGACTGATGACCATACAGCACAAGCCATCTGCTGAACAAGTCAGCATCTGTCACGTGCATGCGGCCCGGTGGCGTGAAAAAAGGTTGTAAACACGCCCACGCTCCGTTCGTGCTATCAAGTTCATCAGCGGAGGCCCTATAAACCTTGAAATCTGGACGTTCATGGTTGCTAATTATGTAAAACCAGCCATCCTGATGCTCAGCAAAATACTCCACGCCAGCAATCTTCACAAGCAGCGGCTTCAGAGAAAGCGTCTCGCAGCTTCCCCCGCATTTGCAAACACGAACATCTGAAGTCTCCTTCGTGTTTGAAGAGACGAAGATGTGCAGGCGATCTTTGGTCCGATACAACTCCAAATATGCAGCCGCATCCTCCTCCTCCCATAGCTTCCTACGAGAACAAGCAGCAGTTGGACTTACAGTCAAGTGCACGGCACGGCATGCGCGCTTGCTTTCTGGATCAACTTCCACTGCAAGGAGGCTGTGCTCGTGGGCACACTCAAGAAATTCCACACTGCGGATGTTTGGAATGCGGGCTTCTGTGGCTGACTCGCAGTCCGAGCGAAGTGAGCGTACTCGCAGTTCGAAGGAATCATCACCATGCAAATCTACAATGTACGCCAGCATTGTCTCATCATCAGAAACTTTGCAAGCAGTAACGTCTGCATAGTTTGTGCCTTCGGCCGCTAACTGTCCGGTGTCCAGAAGGACCTCTTCAACCTGCCTATCACTCGGCTCGCTATATTTTCGACAGAAAAGCAAAAACCCTTCAGCATTGTGCCTCTGGTAATATGTATACGACCCTTGGTGCTCAGCCGTAATGTTATCAGGAACGAGAAGACTTGCTGCTTCTGCTTCCAACCTTCCTCGGAAATGTGCAGCAGTGGAAAAGAACACGTTGGCAGCTTCCTTCTCTGCTTCAGACAATCTTCTTGTAGTTGGTCTTGGCTCTTTTTCAAGTTGCAAATGGCTCCACTCATCACTCACACGTGAGCTCCTAAAAAAGGAGCTCAGCACTTGCGCAGCTTGCGCTTGTCTCACACTTCTCCAAGCCTCTCGCACTACGCGCCGCACATGCGCCATGTCTTCGCGGCACAGCAACAACTTCTGGGAGAGCTTGAAACAGCATGGAGCTGTACATGGCCGTGCAGTGGAAGCAACTTCAGCGTCTCGGTTAACGTCATAATACCTTTTGTCCAATGCATTCCAACGCATGACCCAGCCCCAATACATTTAGGTTTGCTCATGCTTGTTCCAGTGCTTCAGCTGGCAGTGATTGTTGCCGATTGGTTAGCTTTTCATGATGCCCCTGCAAGATCGCCAAGAGAGCTGATCTGTGCCATCTAGTGGCGACAATGCGCTACTCAACCCTGAGCATTGCACTTCGTTCAGTGGACTTGACTACGCTCAAAGTCATGAGAAGCTTTCTCTGCACAAAGCAAGGGTCAATCCTGAAGTTGCCTCTTCTCGTGATTTGTGTTGCGCAAGACCTGACAGGTAGGATGGAGGTGAAGGTAATGACACTTGTCCAACAGCAAAACCAGGTAGCTTGATTGATATTGCGACTGAAATATTCATGATGCCTCAAGCTGTGCAGAGTTGCTGCCCCCACAACGTAGTCAATCCATGTATGGGAATAGAGCCGCTGAGCGTAGTTATCAGCCGAAGCCATCAGATACGCCGAACATCGCCGAACCAAAATCCCGAGCTTTGATGCCACGACTGCTACAGAGTAATGCCCGTCCACTTCGGAGTGCACTGTAGGGACTCCAGCTGTGCTTGCATGTGCTTGCTCAAGACTGGTCCAGCGCCTGGTGATGGCTGGCGTGTTTGAAGTTCTTGGTGTGGAAGCTTTGGTTATGTGATACGATATCACAAGCATGCATGAGCCGCCTTCTCCGATACTTCCTTCTGCAGCATCGTCCGGTTCAGCTCCTGTCAGCAAGTGCACGACACCTGCCTGGCTGTGACTGCCTACTTCATGCTGAACTTGCCTCCGGGTTTCAGCTTGCCCTCTTGCAGATACATCCGCATAACATGTCACGAAGCTTTGGCTTTTTTGAACGATGCATGTAACACTGCACGAAGACGCCGGAGGGCACCTCAGTCTTGAACCACGGCCAGAAATTTCTCAGCAACGCTCGCATGCAGTTTAGCCCTCGACTGCTTTTCAGCATGCGTCGCCATTACTGTCTGCCTTGGTGACCAGACCGAAATGTTACACGCTGACATCTTTGGAGGCTTCCCCTTTTCCCGGAATCTACTGACACGAGAACAAAAAGTCCACGGCACAAAACAACAGAGCACAAGCTTCAAGGATCTTCAGGGTCAAACATCAGTGAAACAGACGCTGTTGATCAGGTGCTGGTTCATATCACTTGGGACGAAGTTTTGGAGGTCTGCCGCACGCGAAAGTCGAGGAGCCCATCCCGGCAATTCTTGTTCTTCCCTGGGTATCTGTCTCTGCCACTCTTCTCCACTCTTATGGAGCTCTGCAAACAGGGTCCTTGTGGACAGGCGGTGGTAGCAGCACAGTAGCACCAGCATTCGTCAACGTTGATCTGTTCCTACTCTTCCGGTCACCTCCACGTCCTCCCTCTCCTCCTTCTTCTTGCCCTCATCCTGGGACACGGAATTCGTTCTGTTTGACAGGGCCGGGAAGACCCAAAAAGTGACGATGACAGCACACGATGATTTTTGCCCAGCACACGCGCAGGCGAGAGCATCACGAAAGTGCGATTCCTTAAAGAATGTGATGATGCTCCATGCATGAACACCATTTCGTGCAAAAACGTGAGAACGCTCCACGCGAGAGCTCGATTTCGAACAAAAATTCGTAGATGAATCAAGCAATGCGACGATGCTTTCGGTGCATATTGGCAGATTTTCAAGCAAGATGTGAGCATGTTTCATGCAACAACAATATGTCGAGCCAAGATGTCAGGGTGCAACAGGCGAGACGTAGTTTAACAGGAATCGTTATACTACTTAGGGTGTCAATACTACTAGTACAGCAATGTGAAGCAATAGTAAGAACAATGAATGTCACAACAAGACTCGGCATAAAAGCATGCAAAACTGTCTACAGTCACGGAAACTGCAATTGTAATTAATACTTATTTGAATTTCGTGATAACAGTCATAAGATGTAAGCTACAGCCGCCATGACAATAGTAATAGTAAGAGCAAGAACTAGATAGTAGAGTCGAAAGCCAGAGCATTATATAGCAATGGTAAGAGTGATGATTACCTTGAAGCATAGGTGAAATGAACATGCGGTTGCTGAGCCGCTCTTTGACTTTCCAGGCATTGCTCTGGCTTACGGCTTGCTCAGTTGAGACTGCACTTCTGAGATGCTGCTTCTGCTTTTCAGAAAACAGTGGGAGAGCCCCCCCATCTGCAAAGCAAGGACGACAATGAGAACATGTACCTTCTTGTCATGTCAACTGAAAAGTACAATAAGGACATGTAAGACCACCAGGAACACGACTAGGTTTTTCGTAGAAATAGAGACAACAAACTGATATCAAGAGTCATAAAAAAATCATGATAATATTAGAATACGACTAGAAATCAGAATGCGAGGAATACCAAACATGATCATCCTTCATCAGAATAATATTTGCAATCTTGCAAGTTGACCAGGGTGACCATGAGTCCCCACAAACAAAACAATGTCCTGCTCATCATTATCCCCCCGGTGGGGGTGGTGGGGGTGGGGGTGGGGGTGGGGGTGGGGGTGGGGGGGTGGGGGTGGGGGTGGGGG
>CAJNIZ010017424.1:15011-30075 GCA_905231905.1 Symbiodinium pilosum
CCCCCCCCCCCCTTGATTGATCTATCTCCGTGCCGGGGGACCCACGGAATAACAATGCCAGAAATGTACGTTGGAAAGCCTATCTTGAATTAACTAAAATCTAATTGACATCGTTGCCCCCTTGCCCCCCAAAAGAACGGGTGTGGAGGTTGGAGGATTCTACAATTATAATTGTAGAGGGAATTAGAATTGTGTTCTGACCCTTGGATTTCATACATGTGGAGAGAATTCTTACTGTGACTGTGAGGTCAACATTATAGTACATAATCCCCTATGTAGCCCCCTCTAAGGAGTTGAGACTATAGCTCACATCCACGAATACAACAAGCAAGGCAGCGCCTCACATCGATGTAGCTAATCCCGCCCGCCTGGAATGATTTTGCGGCACTCCACATGCATGATGCAGGGTTTTCTGGGAAGTTGCAATGTATCCTTATTGTCTTGAACTGATAAACACAAAATCTCGATATGGTCCTTAGGAACTTGCAAGGTCCTCATCATGCAAAGTCATGATCAGCCCAGTTGCGCGGTAGTCACACTCCATGAGGCCATGCCTCTCACAGAAACCATTCGGCAAATGATCCTTCAAAGGCGCATGGAAGGGAGCTAAGTAAACGAGATCACGCTCAGGGACCTCAAGGATGTGCAGGTACGACTGGGGAGCCCATAAAGCATCGTGACGGGCAAGGATAAGCTTGATGTACTCCCATGCGCAAAGCTTCAGATTGTAACCCCTGCGGCATGTAGGCTTCCCAACGCAAATATATACTTCAAAACTAGCCCATTTACGAGGATAAGCACATCAGCTTGGGCTGCTAGTGAGGGGAAGTTTCTCAGACTTGTGGTCGCGGTTGCCAGGATGTATGGCGGAAAAAGATTGTGAGGTGTAGGGTATAGGAGGAACAGCGGATCCCTTCTTGGCAGAGTCTTAGAAGGGGATGGCATTCGGATGCAGGGAGATAGGGAACGTTGCATTCAAGAACGACCCATTCATATGAGCTGTAGTTGTCAAGGATCCATGAAAGCTATACGATGTCATGTTAGAGTATATACTACGAGATTATAGTATATAGCATTACTTGTAATGTATAATATTATACTATAGCCAGAAGTACAGGATGTGCATGTTTGACAGTCACCACCATCAAGCGCGGAGACTCTCAAAGAAGCCCACCTCACCCTGAGACAAACCTGCGCACGAGAGCGACCTGCAAACTATGCCACATAGCCCTCAACCCTGAACCAAAAAGCCTACGCCCTAGACTGTTGTGAATCCTAGACGGTCCTAGACTACGTATAGGTTGTCCCCTCTCCATGGCATGAGCAAGCGCCATCGTCCTTGCCCCCAATCACCAGAAAGCCCCCTGGGCGGAGCCTGCAGGTAGAAGTTGAAGGCTTGGGGTTTGCAGGATAAATTCAAATTTAGGAATGTAGGGCCAGCATTCTACAGCCTGTTTTGGGATTAACTGGCCTTGAGTGTTGAGAGGTTGAGGCTTGGGGGTGGGCTTTGAGGCTGAGAAATGACAATCTCTTACTCTCCCAATGGAAGTGTTTGGACCCCAAGACGATGTTCCCCAGTATCCTCTTCACAATAAGGGTACCCTTTTTCAAAATGTTCAGCTGTTATAAGGAGAGCCCAAAGTAAAAAGGAGAACAGAATACTACTGGGGTACCTAGAAGACCTGGACTCTAAAGCCCAGCTAACCTGCCTCTCCACCATTTGCACCAGGACTTGCGAGCGCTGATCTCCATGCAGATATAGGCAGACCTCCGCTAGGGATTTAGCTTTTAGTCTCTTTACGGACTTCTGGCTTAGGGCATAGGGATGCACAGGATGGGTAGGCTCAGGGTACTGCAGTTTAGGTTTTGGGGTGTGGGGACTAGCCTAGGCTTAAGCTGTTTGAATGAATTTTGGGATCTTGATCAGCAAGTTTCTCCGGCCATGGCTCCCAAAAGGGTCCCTTCATCTACGCCACCCACATGGGTTCCCTACCCTCAGGATGGCAAAGCAGGACCCCTTGCTTCTTACTGATTGTAAGTAGGAAATCGAGAGATGGATGCCTGTAGCAGCCCCGAGATGATCACCAGAAATACTGTAATTTTAGGGTTTAGGGTTTAGGGTTTAGGGTAATTACCAAGTTTCCGGTTCCTTCCTCGTTAACCACCAGCAAGGCTTGTGCGAACCAGCGGCTGCATATCTTGAGAGGATCACATCAAACGGCCCCTCTGGCATCTCCTCGGTTACGTCCTTCAAGGGTCATACTGTTGATGGATGAAATCTTGCACCACCTTGGGGCCCTAAAGTATTGTAATTCCTAGGACTGTAAGGACCCAAGGTGGTGCAAGATTTCCTCCATCAACAGTAGGGTTTAGGGTTTAGGGTTCATAGCAGGCGCACGCCGACTTTTGAGGTGCAGGATGGGACCCTTTTGGTATATTAGGGTGATATGACGGTTCTATTAGGGCTATCTTGAGGTTATATTGGGGTTATATTGGGATAATGGAAAATAAAATGGAAACTACCATTTAGGGTTTAGGACTCATGAATGCCACTAAATTGTTTGTCAGCTTGTGGCATGCGGGCACGTGAAACCCCATCTTGCCAATGGGTGTGACATTGGGATCCATCCCAAAGCCTAATGTAACATAATTCAGGTCTCTATTCTACTTACACTAGGATACCTAATTCATATGGTTTCAAGTATATTGGCCTATACCCTAAACCCTACACCCTACAACCTAAACCCTCTTCCTGGGCACCTCAAAAAGCCTAAGGCGTAAGCCGGAGCCCAAGGGGTTGCCCCAGATGTCCTGGCATTCGAACTCCACATCGCTGCGTACACCTTCAGGTTGGGGATGTTATGGTTTACGGTTTAAGATTTAGGGATTAGGGTGTAAGGTTTAGGGTTTAGGTGTTTGAGGGTTTAGGGTCTAAGGTTTAGGGTTTGGGGTTTGCAGTTTGGGATTTAAGGTTTAGGGATTACGGACGGGAGTATACAGTACATGGCTTGCTCAGGGTAAGGTGTAGAAAGAGTGTAATGTGATTGCGCAAGGGCAGGACAGCCGAAGACGGCAAAGCCAGCCAAGCCACTGAATTCAAGGGTCTTGTTGCCACTGGCAACACCCTAAACTCTAAACCTTAAACCATAAACCCTCAACCCTACGTTAACATCAGAACGATTGCTCCCCTGCCATCCGCTGTAACATGGCAAGCTCATACCACCTTCGCTCCTTGCTCCACATGAACTTCTGCCTTTGAACATCAAGAACGACCGTTTTCCCGCGCTATACTGCCTGAGTCATTCTCCGTATCTTATCTCCGCCATCATGCTTTTGGACCTTCCTTATAGTAATAATATGAATAGTAAAAATAGTAGTAATAATAATCGTAATAATTGTAGTAATAAAATAGTAATAATAGTAGTAATCATAATAGTAATAACAGTAGTAATCATAATAGTAATAATAGTAATAATCATAATAGTAATAATAATAGTAATAATAGTAGTAATAATAATAGTAGTAGTAATTAGAATTGTAATAATAATAGTAATAATAATAGTAGTACTAGTAATAGTAATAATAATAGTAATAATAGTCATCATAGTGATACTTTAATCACACCCAAACCCTCAAACCCTGCCCCAGGAGCTGGGCTCCTGGCTCGTGTTTTTCACGGTGTACAATGCATTGTTGCTGCACCCCACCTGAAGCGCGGACAGCTTCATGTGGCCCACAATATGGGTGGTTGTCAAAATTATGGTCCCTTTTTGGGTCCCCTAAATTAAGCCCCGTATTATAATAGGGACCCAAAAAGGGACCATAATTTTGACAATCCCCCATATGATAAGCCCTTCTCCTGTGCATTACACATCCTTCTGCCCCCAAAAAGTTCACGACAACTGCGCATACAATCACGCGCACTACCACTAGCACACTCACTGGAAATGTTGGGAATGTGGCAGTTGCTCATTGATAGTGTTCCCTGTCAACCAGAAAGTGGAACCATCAATCCCGAAGCGCGTAATCCCCTCCCCCTAGTATTAGACCCCCCCAACCCCCTAATACTACTGGGAGTATTTGATATTCTGGGCGGGGGGGGTTTAATATCAGCCTTAAACCCCAAACCCTAGTAATGACCCCTATTTTCCCCTTTAAGAGGGTTTAACATTCACCTAAACCTTCAAAGCCCCAGTCTCTGGCCCCTCAAAAGACAAAAACAACGATATCCTTTGGACTCTAATATAGTAGTACAGGGGAATATAGGGATTACATAAGGATAATGGAAAAGAACATGGAAACTACCATTTAGGGTTTTGGCAAATAATGTAAAACCCTGATGGGTAGACGCCCTCCAAGGGCCTTAATATTAGGATCCCTATGAAAATTCCTATCCAGGGCAGAAGATTTATGAATCAGGAGACTACATGAACTTCAAAGCCCTTCCGCACAAGCGGAAAGCCTTTAAACCCACATCTAAGCCCTTAAGCCTCTGCATCGCAGCATGACCCCAAACCTCCACATCAAGAACCTTATATACTCATATAGGTGTAGAATAGGAACCTTCTTGGGCAAGTATGCGGAAACTCAGCCAGTAATGCCAACAACTATGTACCTCTTGAGGTCACAATACCACACTGCAAGAGATTTGCATCATGCTTACCCATGGACCCCAACCAAAAATTAAACACCTCTCCCCCCCAAACTGGATTTCCTCAAACCCCTGAACCTCGACAGCCCCAAATCCCAACCCTTAACCCATCTAGGTTCCATTCCATTTTCCGTTTGACTTTCCATGATATTCTGCTTTCTTCCAAACCATTAAAGCCTAAACTCTGAATAACAGTTTCGATTTAATGTTCATGTTCTTTGGCATTTGATTCTCCATTTTTCACATTATGTAGAAACCCCGAGGCCCCAACAGCTCTTGATGTCCTGTTATATCACCTATCTTCTACTAGGTCCCCCTAAACGCTACAGAACCCCTTGACAATCCTGATAGAAACCTGAAAACACGACGCCCTCACCCGTGCTGTTGATGGATAAAATCTTGCACCACCTAGGGGCAGGACTTTAGGGGCTTCAGGTGGTGCAAGATTTCCTCCATCAACAGCCCTAAACCCCCAAACCTATCTAAACCCAAAACTGCAAAGCCTAAACCCCAAACCCAATGGAAACCCTGAACTGCAAACCCTCAACCCTAAACCCATGGAAACCCTAAACCCATGCAAACCCTAAACTGTAAACCCTAAACCCTAAACCCATGGAAACCCTAAACTGTAAACCCCAAACCCATGGAAACCCTAAACGGTAAACCCTAAACCCATGGAAACCCTAAACGGTAAACCCTAAACCCTAAACCCATGGAAACCCTAAGCTGCAAACCCTAAACTCTAAGTATGGTAAGCCAGACCAGCTGGCCTGGTGTGCGAAGGACCTGGCTGCCTGCAAACGCGCAGCGGCCCGAGGACGGAGTCCTGTGGAGAAGAAATCAGGCGGCGGGATTTGGCGTTTAGGGCTTAGGGTTTAGGGCCTCGGGTTGAGGGTCCAAGGCTTAGGGTTTAGGGCTTAGTTTTTAGGGTGTAGGGTATAGAGTTTAGGGTATAGGGTTTAGGGTTTATGGATCGTTCTTGTCACTCCCCTCCCCTAAACTACGTATGAAAATGAAACCTTCATGGCTTTACAGGGCTTATTTAGAGATTGAAGGCAGTAACCTCTGTAAAGAGATTCATGATGCGATTAAATAGGGGATACATAAGGTATATGTACTGCCCTTTATAGCGGTTATACAAGAGAATAGTTTAGGGTTTAGGGTTACGGGAAAGGAGTGGACTTATGCTTAGTGCGAAGCAATCTGGAGGATTCTGCTGATACAGTCCCTAGTGTGAATACTATTCTCCTTCTTGTAAGGATCAGAAAGAGGCACATGATTTTACAAAGACCCATCTCAATGGCTTCAGCTTGCTGTATGTGGATAGTAGTTTCTTCAGAGCAAACATGGAAGTCCATATAGTCCCTTCTTAACATGAAGCCTGTAGTCTTTGTAAGGATTAACTACAAGCCGGTTTTCCTGTTCCAAGCTCTAGTTGCCGTAAGGGTCCAAGTACCCAATAGTTTGGTACTTCGGATTTGGGTCATAGTATTTGTCCATAAACCCTCAACTCGAAACCCTCACCCCTAACCCCTAATTACTGAGCATTTGGACCAGTAGGGTTAGTGCTAGATAGAATGGGCCCTCACTGGTGAAGAGATTCCTCACCCTGACCCTAAACCCTGCATCGCAAAAACCCAAATCCCTAACCCCAAAAACCTTAGGTAAAGTAGCAGCCTCCCTATGTGCAAGGACCCAACCTCGGATATAGCCAGGCGGGCGAGGCGAATCCTTAGACTAGGGATTGGGGTTTGGGGATTAGGATTTAGGGTTTAGGGCCTTTAGGGATTACGGTTTGCGGATTAGAGTTTAGGGGTTTAGGGTTTAGGCATTACAACTCAACATAATGGAGAATAATATTTGGAACATCACATAGTAAATGGCAGGGCAACTGGGTCTATAGAGGAGCGTATGGGGATTGCATGCTTAAGGGGGTGGGGTTTACGGTCTGGGGCGAAGGGAACCCTAAACCCTAACGGGTTTGGTGATGGGAAGTCTGAGGCGCTCAACGTGTTCAAGACTACAGTGACCCCAAACACGGATAAGAGTTGTTGGTTTAGGCAGCTGCCCCAGCTCTCTTGGTTTAGGTCAACACCACCCCCTAGAAAAACAGATGCTGGCTTTGGCGATCAACCAAAAAAAGGCTCACAACCTTGGAACGGCCACAATCTATAGTCCCCCTTAAGTAGATAGAATATGGGGTATATGGGGATCTTATTATAATATACCCAAAGCCATATTCTATCTACTTAAGGGGGACTATAGACATATCAAGGGGTCCCTTTTCAGGGTCCCTGTAAAAGGGAGTAATTATCGCATATCTTGTGATCGGCCCATTGAGGGAAATGATCATTTTCCACTTTTAGCTGCTGAGTGGACCACTCCTAAAGCCCCTAAACCCTAAAACCCTAAAGCCCCTATATCCTAAAACCTAAACTCTAAAGCCTCTAAATCCTAAACCCTAAACTCTAAAGCCTCTAAATCCTCAACCCTAAACCCTAAAGCCTCTAAATCCTAAACCCTAAACTCTAAAGCCTCTAAATCCTAAACCCTAAACCCTAGAGCCTCTAAATCCTAAACCCTAAACCCTAAAGCCTCTAAATCCTAAACCCTAAACCCTAAACCCTCTAAATCCTAAACCCTAAACCGTGTCCACAACATCTCCTGGCCCAGCACTAGACCACACACTGCACTTAGTCTTTGATCGCGGGAGGAGCGTCTTACATCTCAAGGGGGGAGCCCTCGTACCCAACTCTGCGTGGCGAGCTTGTTCTCGTAAAACACCATATCCGCTATAGACCTTACTCAGAGATCGTATCTTGATGATAACATCAACTCGAAGCCAAAACTGGACACCGAAATTATGCCTTAACGCCATTCCCCTTTACAGCAACAAGTACCACAATAGGTACTAAGAGTTTGAGTAGCCCTTATGATCCATTAGCAACTCCAAACCCTAAATTCTATACCCAAGGTTGCCCAAATTAGTTCAAGGCAAGCCGCAAAGAATTGTTCCTCGGATGCAACAAGCATTGGACCCCGGGATTGTGGACTTGTTCGGATGGTTTAGGGTTTAGGGTTTAACGTTGAGGGGTTGAAGGCTACGGTAGGGGCCTAAACGTTGACCAATGATCATACTAGGAGTTTGGGACCATTACATTATTTTTCAGGCCTCTGCATGAGGTTCTCGTTGACTGTTTTGAGCTTGCTCTCAGAGCTCCTACAGGTTGGCAAGTATGAGCAGGGATCTGAAGAAGCCTAAGCATACTACGAGTAGCAAGTGGTCCTGGATTTTGTGTGTGCTTACTTAATTTATCCAAGGCACCCTACAGTAGCGCACAGTTTCCCAAGTTCTTCATCCCACGATAATGGCAACAGATTGTTCAGTACGCGTAAGCATACAGATGTTCCTTCCCGCAACATGGATGCGCCTTTACAGTTGCCTCTCCCAGAAAGGGACATAATCCAGAGGCATCCTTGATATAGCCACCGGCCGGCAGACCACATGCCGACGTCAGCGGTCTAGGGTCTAGAGGGCTAAGGCGGAAAGAAGACCCTGTGAGCCTCCATTGGTATCAGTAGTTTCCTAGATGAAGGAATCAATTTGCGTGCCAATAGCTGAAGGACTTTGCAGGACGGGGATACAACAAATCCTGCATGACCTTTAAGTACCTTAAAGCTTGGGGGTTGTGGTACTATACCATAGCAAGGCTATGCAGGGTTTGTAGTATCGACAGGATGATAACATTTCAGCATGCGGCAGGGGGAACCGTACTGCCAAAAAACGCGTGGGCATTCCACACTCAGGAAGATTCAAGAACCTGCATGAAAACCCCTTACTCAATGTCGTCCGGAAGAACAAGTAGATTTTACGAACCTGAGAATACACAAGCACGCCACCCTAAAAACCTAAACATCTTTTACGTGAAGGTTCATGGGACTTAGTAACTGCACATAATTGGGCTTCTACTGAGGCCTAAACAAGTGAGCCCCAAAATAACTGCTACCCAGTGCTTGGCAAGGCTCGCACCATTCCATTGGCAACCCCTCAGGGACTTCAGGTTCAAGGTTTGGGACAAGTAGAACAGAAACCGAAACCGGGTTTGTATCCGGGTTCTTTGGACTCGAGTGTAGGGGCCTAGATACTTAGAATGCTATAGTTGCGTAAGGGTTACAAGAGCATAACGTTGGTAAATATTGAGGACAATCTGAGGCAGCCGTCTCAGCCGACTTCCGCGGCCAGTTTTTTTTCATCATGCTACCCCACGGTCTCGAGCTGAGCGTTGCCCGGCCTACATACAACTGCTACTGCAGGGGAAATTTGTGGCAGTTCCCCTGGTGTTTTTTTGTGTCTATGGCAGAAATTTCACCAGTGCTCAGGGTTCGGTTGGGAGTGAACCCGCCTCCCGCAGCAAGGTCCTGCACGAGATTTTCTCAAAAGCCGTGAGGACCCAGGATTGCAGACAGCCATCTGACGCAGTTGCAACTTGGGACTTCTCGGGCCCCAAGGCCTGGCCTCAGGCCCTGAGGCTTTGCCCCTGGAAAGATGCACGCAATGTTGCAGCGTGCAACATCACGCTCTTCTGGCCTGAATCTCTCTCTGCTGCGCCCGTCGGTCTCGTGCCGTGTCCGTGAAACCGTGGGCTCCGCGACAATATTTCAAACGTAACGCAACGATTTCAATTGGACCGCGGTGCCGCTATTGCAATATCGGCTGCGCTGGCGCGAAACCGCTTCCCATCTGCCTTAATTATATGACTTATCCTACAACTTTCCGTCTCGCCTCTGTCGAGTCTCGTCTTACTGGGGAGAGCCTGACTGCCTCTGGGGTCGGCGGGGCTGTAAGGACTCTCGTGGGTCTGTTTGTTGGGAATTATACAGGAAACTAATCTGGGGACTCATTCTTGCGTTCCAAACTACGCATGAGTAGCCTTTCGGGTGTCTGGCTTGACGAGTTCGGAGATGCCTTTGGCCCGAAGGCGGCAAATCCACGTCAACGGTGGGAGGAATGGATGCCATCAGTTGGTGTTACCTATCAACCTCGCAATGGGCTTGTGCTCCTATCCGTAACCTTAACACCCCAAATCTAAACCCAAGCCCGACACCCAGAGCTTAAATCAGGAGCTGAGAACAACAAGGATACCAAGCGGAATCATAAGAGTATTTGCTTTTGGGCCCACATGGAGCGGCAATCTGCACACTTTCCTATGTCTCTTACGGTGGATACTAAAACTCCTGCATGACTCTAAATACCTTCTACCTTGGGCAATATCGTATCATTATATAGTAGGGTAGTACAGGATTATTAGCATGAACAGGATGCGGTGCAGGCTTATGGTAGAGACGCTACCGCATGTGAGAACACCACAAGAAGTGACCTCTCCCTCGGCTGTACTTCTACGGGAGATTTGGAATTAGGGTACTCTCTCGGTGACAGTGACGTGGATGTCGGGATTCATTAGCTCGCGAAGGAGCCACATGGCTAGGGTTGACTGCTGCAGGTCTTCAATTCTACAATAAACTAAGGTATACCCAAAAGCCTCAATGTACGGAATACATTCAGGACATGCCGGAAACTGAGCTGAGGCACTGCCGGACAGCACCCACTCCTAAGTCCTTGAACCTCATGAAGCCATGATCCCCGCACATCGCAAGGTGTAGGGTTTAGGGTTTAGCAGAGCCATTTCTTAGAAATGCAGCCAAAACGTCATGGAACAAAAACTAAATCACATTCCAGCTCTGCGTCTGATGTGGGCAATGCCAAGGGCGCAGGTTTTTTGTTGAAGGCCTTCGAAACCTAAATAGCTACCAACAATATTACAGCAATGGAAAATGAAATGCGAAAGAAATTGGAAAATGAAGAGGAAGCTACCCAATATAGGAGTTAGATAGGGCACATTATTGCCACAATAGCGGAGAATCAAATGGAAAAGAACATGCAAAACACAAAGCAATGTATTGGCTTTATAACCAAACCCTTAAGCCCTAAACCCTTAAACCCTAAAATCTAAAGCCTAAACTCTAAACCCTAAACCCTAAACAGCCTTCAGCGAGTACCAGGGATACTCCCCTTTGCGGGCAGTTGCGATCTTCTCTTCAGAGAGGTCGGTGCCCAGAAGTCGTAGCCCTCCGGAGCTTGGAAGAAAGTTTAGGATTTAGGGTTTAGGGTTTAGGGTTTAGGATTTAGGGTTTAGGGTTTAGGGTTTGGAGTTTGGGGGTTCAGGGTTTAGGGTTGAGGGGTCATAAGCCCTTTCGGCTCGAACAGGAATACTGTAGGAGCCTGAAAAGTTACGAATCTCATTTTGAGGTCTATTTGGTGTACCCTATAATATGAGTTATGGATATAAGAGGAACCTAGGACCAAAATGTTGGTAAATATCACTACAAGCCCCAGTTCCCCGTTTTTGGCCATGTTCTTTTGCATTTGATGCTCCTCTACTCCCAAGTATTGGGACCATACTGTGAGCCCTAGTCTCAACTCCTAGTATCAATAACCCCTATAGTAGTCCCCCATGTAATCTCTTATTTTGAAGGAGTTTAGATTTTGGCTCACATGGGTCAATATTTAGGCCACTACATGAATTCCAGCCTCGGAATGTATTAGCGAGTTACCTGAAGCCCCACCTTCCAGATGATTTCTGTGGTGTTTCAAACTTCGCATACAAGCAGCTTACGTGAGACTGTTGCAATCCGCCCCGAAGCTGAGAAGGTAGGAATGTATCGTGCCCCTTAAGTAGATAGAACTTGTAGTATATCCTGGGATAATGTAAAAGAAAATGGAAACTACGGTTTAGGGTTTAGGGTAACGTCCCCCTTAAGTAGAGAGAATATGGGGTATATGGAGATCTTGTTATAATATGCCCAAAGCCATATGCTATCTACTGAAGGGGGACTATCTCAGTGTAGGAAGTATTTGCTGGGATGCTGGCCCTGAAAGTTTTGGGGCTTCAGGTTCCGCATTGGGGATGTTGGGGGAGATTTGGCGTATGACTGCTGGGAAAAACCAGTAGCTTGGGAGGTTCCAATCAGAATTCATGTAACATTCGGTTTAAGGGTTTAGGGTTTAGGAGCAAACCAGCACTGCCAGTAATGTCCCAAGAACAATGAACAAGCTACCTGGACACTCCAACGTCGAAACTTGTTTGCGATCCTACTTCGAGTCCGAACCAAACAGGTTTACCAAGGCCAACAAGGAACTAAAGCGGCGGGTACCGACATGTGCGACCGAAACCTCTGAATTCTCGTCCGAACCCTACTTCCATTTCATGTCCATCTTCTGCTCCTTTTGTTTCCGCGTTGTTTTAATGTTTAATCGACCTTTAAGCACGCCTTTAAGCCCCATAAGCCCCAAAGCTTACATATAATCGCAAACATAGAGCCATATGTATGGAACTTACTGGTTCTCAATAGGGAATAAGGAAAGATAATCCCTACGTAATCCATATATAACATATTCCCTATTTCCCTACCAACCCCGAGTAAGGCAACTACACATGTCCTAAAACCTGCTATATACGTACCGCGCTGCTACTCTCGAGTTGCCAGTAGAGTTGCTGTTCTCCTGTTCATAGCAATAGCCATAACAACACTACCAGTACCAATAACTGTACTTGTCCAGGTTCCCCAGTAACCCCTTCTATATGAAGGGTACCCTATTTCCTAATAGTCAGCTTTCATAAGGAGACCCCAAAAGAAGAAGGGACAACATGGTACGACTGGGGCACTTAGTGGCAATAGCCCAAGACATGGCAATAGCAATAGTAATAGCAATAGATAGAAGCGCAGCAGAATTCAATAGAAATAATGACAACGTCAGTAGAATCTATCTAACATGGGAAGTGGCCAATGGCCAATCGGGTTCTGGCAGCCCACACTCGCAACTCTTTTAATCAAATATCTTTTGCCAGAAGCATCTAGCGAGCAAGCAGTAAAAAGCATTTGTGTGCAAAGTAAGAATAGACTAGAGCTTCCTTTTCAACAGGACGAAAAACCAGCCTCAAAGCCTAAACTCTGAAGCCCAGCCCTTGACTAGCCTGTCTCTGGGAAGATTGACGCCAAAGTTCGATGCCAAATCATGCCTTTGAGTGAAGCAGAGCTGGAGCTAAGGGTTGCTGTTCATACTAAAAAAAACCTGCCTGACTCTTAGTAGCTTTTTTCCAGGGAATTGTGGTACTTCAGTATAGGAAGGTCATGTAAAGGACATTTCCAGGCGGGCACTTATCAGGTGGGTAGCCCCATGCAAAGCTCATGTAAGGTTAGTAAAATCTATATGGGCTATAGTCCAAACTCCGACTGTAGTATCCCCCTGCATGACCCCCAATAATAGTCCCCTATATAGTCCTTTATCTCACACCCCTTTAAGGAGTTTAGGCTACAGCTCATATAGTCCTCCTTCGAGTGTACCCATGTGATAACCACCCATCTGGAGGTTTCCGTGATGATGCTGGACTTTTAGTATCCACCGTAGGATTTGGTAGTTTCCATGAATATGGGTACCCAAATATAGATCTCCAACTACTATAGTCCTTATTGTGGGAACCCCGCAACAAGGTACCCCTAATTTTAGGAAACCTTAAGCCGTATGTAACCCCGAATATAACCTATAAAGCCCTAGATTCAGTAGCACAGAGACAGCGAACCTTTCCCCCCCCCCACACTTTCCGCGGCAAATCTCGAGGAAGAGTGATCCAACAGAGGCTGGGGGTTTAAGGTTTAGGGTTTAGGTTTAGGGTTTAGGGTGTGGGGTTGGGGGTTTAGCTAAACCACAGACTCCGTAAGAATGGCTGTAACCTGTTTTAACAAGTAGGGATGACATAGGGCAATATCGTGCTTATGGAAAGAAAATGGAAGCTACTGTTCAAAGTTTAGGGTTTAGGGATATAATCCTGATAATGGAGAATCAAATGAAGAAGAAAATGGAAAGCAAGATTGAACAATGAAATGGAAAGAGGCATGAGAGAGGATGTAGTTCTTTGGGTTCAACTACTGTTGATACTATAAATCCTGCATAACCTTGGTACACTATAGTACCATTATTCCCAAGGTTTAGGGTACTTGGGGTCATGCAGGATTTTTAGTATCCACCGTAGTGACACTGACTTGCGCCCACTTCTGAGTCAGTGCTCAACTGAGGACCCCTTTCGCGAAGAGCATGGTTGTTCGAAAAGTTCCTCCAGCGCAAGTAGGGAGCCATCTTGTCATAGGGGCCCAAATATGGAACTAACTTACAAAATAGGACAGTTCCCACATGTCCGAGCACGCACCCGGAAGACTCTCGCCGGTGTACCTGGCGCAATGCTCTTTGCGTCCTGTGGGCAGGATCTTGATAGCAAAGCCAAACAACATAGCAACATTCCCAAACTGACACGGAACCCCAACAGGAGCCCTACAACGACTACTGTCGCTTCCTGTACATAAGTCCGAGTGAACGCTGTAGGACCTTTAGGACGCGTAGGGATCAGCAGGATGGAACCTTACTCCCTGGTCGGTTCCCCGTTGTTCCTTGGAGTAGGCAC
Organism: Symbiodinium pilosum; assembly: GCA_905231905.1. NCBI lineage: Eukaryota > Dinophyceae > Suessiales > Symbiodiniaceae > Symbiodinium > Symbiodinium pilosum. Next base: position 29,178 of record CAJNIZ010017424.1, read on the forward strand.
ACCGCAGCCTTCCAAAGTTACTTCTGTGCCACACCTTGCACCGAATAAAAAAGCCGGCAGCGTTGGCCTCTCCATCTACTACCTACACTCAGGTAAAGTGGTAATTTCCCAAAGATGGGGGGACCATGGGGGACCCCAACATAGACCCCAAAATGCTATAATCCTTATTCTGGGGATTCCCAATGAAGTACCCATAATTTTGCAAACCTGAACCCCCCAAATGGCACAAGCGCAGCGAGGCTGCTGAGATAGTATACTTCCTTAGCTGCAAGGGCGGCAGGGTGGGCTTGTAGGAGGTGAAAACCAAGGGATTTCAATTATCCCAACCCCTACAATTAGGACCTTATTCTAGTCATATGACAGTTATATGTCCTTATTATAGGGGGTTGGGGTGACCAACATCGCCTCATTCAAGAAGAGCTTGGGTTTGAAGCTAAGGTCTTGACAGCTGGAATCACTGGAAGATCCCAATCTGGTAGCCTAAGAATTTCTACAGGCGCCCGCGCTGGGACGACTCCACTAATTCCTTGCTACGCAATCCTTGCGAGGGTCTCCGTGACCCCCTTCCCCACATTTGCTCGTCCCCCAAGACCGGCCCCAACCCCTCAACCTACAACATCACACCCCGCCACCGAAACCCCAGCCCCCTGCCCCTTGACCCACATCCCAAGTGCCCCCAACATCCTTCATTCCAAGCCCTTGCCACTTCCTTTTCCAGCTGGGTTTCCCTGTGCTTATTACTCACAATTCTGACAACTCAGGCACTAAAAAAAAACCCTAGACCCTAAACCCTAAAACCCTAAAACCCTAAAACCCTCAAACCCTAAACCCTAAACCCTAAACCCTAAAACCCTACAACCCTACAACCCTAAACCAAGCTAAAGGTCACTAAACCCTA
>CAJNIZ010017424.1:31362-45407 GCA_905231905.1 Symbiodinium pilosum
AGACCTACTGTGGATACTAAACATCCTGCATAGATGATTTTCAAGTACCCTAAACCTTGGGAAGTAAAGTATGGGTTTATAGTATACGACGGTCATTCAGGATATGTGGTAGTTTCCCCAAATATGGGGCCCCAATATAGACCCCAAAATGCTATCATCCATACTTGCGGGACCCCCACAAAGGTACCCCTAATTTTGTGATACCCTGAACCCTAAACCCTAATCCCTAAGCCCCATATCCTATATACCCTACATAGCCGCTATATCCCCTTTAAAGGTACCCCAAGTTTTGGGAACCCCCCATTTAGTATCAATACTGTTGATGGATGAAATCCTACACCACCTTCTTACGTCCCCAAAGTCCTAGGAATTACAGTAATTTATAGGGGCTCTAAGTGGTGCAAGATTTCCTCCATCAACAGTAGTACCTCAAATCCTGAGACGCACCTTCACCGCGAAGACCCGCAGCAACTTGCGCAGAGATCCACAGCGCCACATCAGCGACCGCAATCCAGGCCTGGGATTCAGGGTTTAGGACTGGAGGCAGATCTGTGGAGATTGGAGCATAGGGTTTACGGCTTACATGTGGCAGCGAAACGATGAACGATATTTACGCGATTTGGCTTGGGGCGAATACGCGAAAATTCGACAGTTTTTGAATATGTGCTTTTGGGCCCGGAGCCCGCAAACTCGAAAATTGCGGAAATTTACAGATTTTTGCGAAAATCTACAAATTTTTGCGAACATCTACATTTTTTTTGCGAAAATTTGCAGATTTTTGTGACAATTTGCACGTTCTTGTGAAATTTGCAGATTTTGCGAAAATTTTGCTTTTTTTTTTGCGAAAATTTACAGATTTTGCGAAACTGTGCAGATTTAGGTGAAAATTTGCAAGTTTTGGCGAAAATCCGTAAACTGGCAAGGAGGCTGGGCCGAGGCATTTTTGGATTTTTGCGAAAACGCGGATGAAAACGTAATGCTGTCATTTGTGGGTTTTTGCATTTTTGCGAAAATCCGCAAATCGGCACACAAATTTTACGTGCAGCATTTAATTGACTTAGTACGGCTTGGGGTCTAGGTTGATAGGGCTTATGGAGTTTAGGATTTAGGGATGGTTTCGGGCTTACTTAGAGGGTTCAGACTCCGCAGTTTAGGATTGATTGGGTCAACTTGGACTAATCATTACTGGGTGTATATCTCGACCTACAGCTTAGGTACAGTATGTAAGGTCGAGTCGCGGATTGTAAGTAGGTTGCCACCACATTTGCTAGATCCCATCAAGTAGAGAGTATAAGAACAAGTTATAGGGTAGAGGGCTGAGGGTTCAGCGGGGCCTAGGTGATGGGGACAGTACTACTGTTTAGGCTTCAGGGGTACGTTAGGGCCTAGATCATTAGAGTCTTTGACAGTTCCTGCTGCAAATATGCAGCGGTGCAGGATTTAGTCGGGAACAGTACCAACATCTGTTTCATGAAGACTGCCAAGAAGCCGATGCATCCCGATTAAACCGGGAGAATCGCTGGAAAGACCTTGCGCTTCAAAAAGGAGGTTAGTTTGAAGCTGCATGTCGGCGGCGGTTCTTGAGATTGGAGGGCTTGCAGTATCTATCAGGTCTGAAGCCCCCTTGCTAGCGTCATACGGGTTGTGTTGGAACTAATGGGCCTTGCAGGAGCTGAGTGCTATATTGCTAAGAGTAGGGATCCACTTGATTTCCCTTCGCCCTTTTACAGCGGCTGCATAGAGAGCATGCGTCCTTCTAAGATGTCTGTGCTCACTGATAGCAAGCAAAAGCTGCCTTGTAGTTTTGGCTCATGGCGCGGAGTGACGACTTTGATGTCTGGGAATTAGCAGCACCGAAAGCACCCGACAATCTACACCCTAAACCCTAGACCCTAACCCTAAACCCCAAACCATAAAGAGCAAACACTGCTTACCAACTCCTGCGCCCTGAATCTGGCTTCTCGGCGGACAAAACTGGATCCCCAACCCTAAACCTGAAATTGAAATCCTGCTGCTCTTGAAACAGAACTTTCGGATGGCCCCTCCATAAGCCCCAAGATACCGGAGTTTCTCTCACAACCTTGCAGGGGGAGCCTGAGAATTGCAACATGCCCCCGGGCATCCTAGGATACTCCCGGGCCGAAAAACGTCAACGCCTGAACCCTAAACCCCAAACCCTAAACTCTGAATCCTAAACCCTGCACTCTAAATCTTAAACCCTACTCATCCCTAGGCATACCCGCGAGTTTGGGAAACCAAACCCTGAGACCCTAAACCCTCAAACCCTCCATACCCCGAACCCTATATGAGGTTTCCCAAAAAATTAAGGGTACTATTCGGGGGTCCCTATTATTATAATCAGGATGATAGCGTTTGGGGGTATATATTGGGGTCCCCCTATCTAAGGAAAGTATCATATCTTCCCCAGTGATAAACCCCCCCCTTGCTTGCCGAAAAGCAGGTCGCCAGCTTTGGTGGGCGTGGGAGGCGAGGCGATGTCAGCAAAATCAGCCATGCTTCCATCACTTTAAAACAGTGTGGAATGGGGATCTGAGATGCAGTATTAATTAAGGGTGTAGGAGTTCGGGCTTTAGGATTAGCTATGAGGGCTGGACATGCAAACTATAGGATTTCCTGTTCTGCGTGTAAAGCTTTGGATTGATGGTTCAGGACGAATGGCTAAGGGGTAACGATTCATCCGAATCTATCAAGGTTTGTGGAGCAAGGTCTAACATAAGGCCTGTTTTATAACCTACGAATTTGGGCGCGTTGTACCATAATTCTAAACCCTAAACCTAAACCCTTCACCCCAATGTATGCAGTTTAAAAGGAAATACGACTGTAGGTCTTCAGGAGCTACAAGAGGGCATTCTAGACACCCTCGGCCCTGCATCCAAGGCCTGAACAATGCACCGTGAGGAGTAGAAACAAGAAAACCGTGACCCCTACAGATTGGATGCTGAACTCTGGTGTCCAAAAATAGGGGGACCCCAAGTAGACCCCCACTCCCCAAATTGGTACCCCTAAGTCTAGAGACCCCCAATGTAGATGTCAACATGGAAGCTCCGCGTTACAAGAGTGCGTAGGAACTGCCACAAAGCACATAAATCTAATGGTTTACTCCTTGCGTCTGTAAGGTGCCCTCGAAAATTTGGGGGTCCGAAATTAGGGTTCCAATTCTGGGCGTCCCCACACTGAGGACTGCAGCATTTTGAGAGGCCATATTGGGGACGCCCTATTTATGGAAACTACCATTTGGCTGGGCTTCTGCATAGGTAATACTTTCGCAGTGTCACGAGTAGTGAACAGAAGGGGCGTGGTAGGGTTGGCTTTCAGTACGTACTTACCTAGGCCTTTGGGCAACGGACTACAGTAGTCAGAAATGGCACCACCAGAAAAACTCCGCATGCCCATCGTCCTCTGTAGTGAGGCTGTTTATCATGATCCGCCACAAGCTATAGACCTCAAGACCACTACAGGTACAGCACCAAAAAAATCCATCGAGATCTAGGAAACCTCCAACTTAAACCTGTTACGCCCTGGCCGAAGCCGCCTCCCCACTGTACCATCTGACTCTGAATGTGCTACCCCCTTATCCCTCACTTCCTTCAGGCATCTTCACCCCGATAGCACAAGCCCTCTACATCCTTGCTTGAACCCAAGATGATCAGATGATCCTTTACCTAAAGCCCAAAAGTATGTAACATAATAGCCCCAAACCCATAAGAATAGCCATGAAGGCCACTATTTTACCTACTTTTGGGGTCCAGGTAGATGTGGCCCTGCAAGCCGGAGAATCCCCAAAGCCCCAATGGCTAGCCCTACTGTTGAGAAACCCCAAAGCCCCGGCAGTTGAGCTCTCTTTTTTTGGGGCTGCCAAGTAGACAGAGGCGTGTCTGCCTCCGGATTGGGGTTTTGGCTAGGATGTGGGTGTGCGATTTCACGGGCTTGCGAATGCTTAGCAATGAGAGACACAAACGTCAGAACAACTGATGCCTGCAGTGACATGCATGTCGTATGAAACTCAGTGCGCTGCCTAGAAGTCTACTTGTTAAAGCATGGCCAAGACTATGGAACGGTATGGAAACTAGACACGCAAGTCGCTAGGTAGTCTCAGCGGTCACTGGCTGCACTTGCACACATTTAAAGGAATCAATGAAACAATGGGTTTAGCAAGGGTTTAGGTTCATGGGTTTATCTTGTCTCACATTTCAGTCGGCATGATCCAGAACGCGGCTTACGGGGTAGGAGTCCGGCTTGAGGCGTCGATGGCTTTGGCTGGCATTGCTGCAGAGGCTTCTGAAGCATATTGAAGCACGATACACAGCAGCTGCCAAGGACCAAAATGGAAACTTCATACATATCCCTGGAAGCCCAGGTACCCATATAGTAGGTCCTTGGGTTACAGATAATATGAAATTATATAGGGACTAAAGGACAGGAACCCAATATATAGGTAACTGGGCTTCTAGGGTATGTACCCTAAAACCTAAATCTGTGCGCGAGGCGAGTATATAGCTCGGATGTTGGCGGTTCCCCAAATTTGGGCCTCCTTGTTAGCCCCAAGATGTTTGACTCCTGCTTTTGAGATACGAGCTATAGTCTGAACTCCTAGCATCCCCTGTAGCACACCCCATAGTACTCCCCTATATAATCCCTTGTATAACCCCGCTTCAGGAGTTTAGACTATAGCTCGTATGGTGTGATTTTGATGTATTTTGGTCTGCAGATTGGACACCAAATATGTACACTCACCAATATTTCCCCAGGAACCCTGAACATGCCGACCAAATATCTCAAAAGCAACCCTTCAATCCGTCATAAGCCCACAAAGCCATGATGCAGACTTAAACCCCAAACCTCAAACTACTGTTGATACTAAAGATCCTGCATGACCTTACTACACTATAGTGCCATAATTCCCAGGGTAGAAGGTACTTAGGGTCATGCTGGATTTTAGTATCCACCGTAAAACCTACACCCCGCACCATACAGAAACCCAAAACCCTAATCCCTCAGCACCAGACCCCGCACCCTAAAGCTCCCAAAGCATGGGTTTTGGGTTTAGGGTATTAGCCCTGAACTCCAAAAGCAACCCAAAAGCCAAAAGCCTAAAACCCAGCCTAAAACCCTGCCTAAAACCCCGTACACTTAGATCTTTAGCTGGCGGGCACTATAAAGCCTTACACGCTTCGCCCTGAACGTAAGGGTTTCCAAAAATCGGGGGCCCCCTTTTTTGGAATACCTATAACAAGGACATTGGGGTCCCCTTATTCATGGAAACTACAATGTATACTAGACCCTAAACCCTGTCCCACTGCACCCCTTCTCACCTCAGCTGGAGCCAGCATGGAGCGCTTCAGGGGAGATACGAAAGCCCGCGTTCGCAACGGACTTGCGCTGCTCATCCTTAGCTAGGGTTGGGGATTTCGGGTGTAGGATTTGGGGTCTAGTATGTAGTATGTAGGGTTTGGGATCTAAGGCTTATGGTCCAGCATTTAGGCATTTAGGGTTGAGGATTTACTTGCCTAGTTGGGAAGGGGGAGATGAATCATAGGGGTTGTAAGGATTGTAGAGGGGCCGCTGTAGAGATAGCTTCCCCCGTTCCCAGCTCTTTTGATGTTCAGAAGTATGGCATTGAGGGCATTCGGACGCCAGAACCCGGATTTAGGAGCCAGCTCGGCAGGGTACAGAGACACTCCTTTCGTGCTTTAACCCTAAACCCTTGCCGCCCTTAGGTTTGAGACACCCTCAAAATGCTTGCAAGGCGCTCGGGGCAAGGGCTTCCGCATATCAAACGCATCCTCCGCTAATGCATACATATTAATTCTAGTAAGAATAATCAGTATATAATACCAATAGTAGTAAAAATAGCAATACTACTCGTATTAGTAATCATACTAATAGTAATAATGATTTTGGGTGGCTGACTGTAGGATGCCTATCAGCCTCTTCACATAAACAGGTAGTCAACACTATCACCCTTTTTGGGGATCCTAGTGTAATACGGTCTCCAATATGCAAGGTGGCCAGCAGGGGACCAGCAAGGTATCATGTTTTTGATAACCTACCACGCAAATGCCAAGGAAAAACATTCGCAAGGGTGATGGAGCATGAGTGCAGTGAGGTATTCGTGCAGATGAATAGCAACTGCATTGTCAAGAGTGAAAACGCTGCAATCGGCAGGATGCCCTTCAAGGCCCTACAACCCCCCCCCCCATTGACGCATTTAGGGTCCCCCAAACAAAACCCCAGACGTAAAACCCCGAACCCTACACCCGAAGACCCCTTGACCCCTTACTTCCTGGTTCTTAGTAGGGAATAGGGGAATATAATCCCTATATAAACCCCTATATAACATAATCCCTTATTCCCTACAAACCCTAAACCCTATAATCGAATCCCTTATTCCCTACTAACCCCAGTAATTACGTACCATCAAGTTCAAGTCCTCATCACCGGAGTAATACCCTGTCACCGTCCGATAGACGACGTAGCCCAAGCCTTCCTAGGCTCTGAGGACCCTCCCAGAGTTAGGGTTTAGGGTTCGGGGTGCGGGGATACATGGGAAGAATAGGGGCAGTAACGAGGAGAATGTGGGATCTCTTCTGGAGGACCATGGGGGGGGGGTTCGGTTTAGAGAGACTCCCGAGCATTCTCTGGTGGTCACATCAAATACTTGATACACCTTCACCCAGGAGTCTTGGCTCTTTTGCGGATCGGGAATGGACCTTCTTTTGTTTGACAAACCCTTGTCAACATGAGAGTTTGCGCAGGGGGCAGGAAGCTGAAGAAGAAGGATATCGCGTTTGTGGGCATCCATCATGTCGTGAAACACTCACGTATCTGCTCAACTGCATATATGCAAACGTCAGGTTCAGGATCTGAGGGCTGGTCCTTGCGTGAAAGATCCAGATTTGCTGGGCGTGCTGGCAGGATCTGAGAGCCGGAGCCTCGAAGAGACTTGTGGCAGCGTTCCCGGGGACCGTCCGATTCAGATTGATCTACCCTTACATGCGTTCTCTGGGCTGTCTGGCCTTGTATTCTTGCATGCCGGCTGTCTTGGTTCGCTTATACCTCCTTCTTACTAGTGAAGCTTCTGTGCGGTACGTCTGCATTAGAACAGCGATGTCTACTGTTCTTCATTGGCTTGGTGCTGGGAGGCGGCTTGCTTACATTCAGACAGACGACGAACAAGGAGTCGTGGCATTACTCAAGCTCGCATTCTGAGCCGAAGCCCTGTCCCTTGTGCAACCCAAAGCCCGAAGCCCTTCAGGTTCTAACCATAAACTCTTTAGACACTAAAAACTGACTCGAAGCCCTGTTATGCTGCATCCGAAGATCATAGAATTTGAGTGCATCTGTGTTTGTTGGCCGCACAAAGAGGTCCACAAAATAGCAGTCATGCACCTTCTCGCTGACCTGGGTGTTTCCAAGAAACAAGGAGAGTTTGGGGTCAAAACTTCTCCCGATATGTGACCAGGTTCCAGAACTAGGCCCTGCTTTTGCGCTGTTCAAGGCATCTGAAAAGGTTCAGAGAATTTCGCGAATGCCCCACATGAAAACATGATAGCTAGTCAAATCGCAGAAGACCGATCAATTGGATAAGACATTGGAACCCCAATATAGACCCCAAAATACTACAATCCTTTTTATTGGGACCCCCAACAAGGTACCCCTAATTTTAGGAGACCCCCATATGGGTGTTGTTATGTAGGTATTATTATAGGGATCTGAATTGCCCTTCCACCTCATCTTGCTCAGGCCCTCATACGGCCTCGCTCGCTATGCGGCTTAACTGACCACAAAGCAAGCTGCTGGCTGGCCTTATTACAGCTGAAGGTTCATGGGGCTTGGTAAAAGATATATATCTGGGCCTATAAACCTCCTCATAATCCCCCAAACTGGGCTCATGCTGCTCACTCAGTTATAAGTACAGCTATAAGTTAGGAGGACTCCCCACCCTGTAATAGTGGTATAATAGGAATATAAGAGGACCCTAATATAATCCTTATTATCCTTTATAGCCACTATTACTGGGTGGGGGTCCACCTAAGGTATAAGGAGTTACTAAATCCCATGAACCTTGAAGCAGGCCCAACCTAGACTTGGGGCGCTGCCTGCGCTGTTAAAACAACTTTTTTGAATGCCAGCTCTTAGGGTTTAGGGCTTTGGGTTTAGGGTTTAGGGCTTCAGGTATGCAACTCCTTTAGCCGTCTCCTCAAGGCAGGTTGGGGCATATATACCCACAGACCCCAATAGGGATTCATTCAGCAATATGCCCTGGATGATACTAAAACTCCTCAAAAAAGGGTTAGACTCCCTAGCGCCCTAAACCCTGAGCCCTAAACCTTAAACCCTGGGTATGAGATTCATCCCAGACCCTCCGCTCCGGCCTCCTCGAGATATTCCATTAAGCGATTTGCTACCTGAGTCTCACGGGCCGCAAGCAGCTTAAATGAGGAGGGTAAGATTGGGGTTATATTGGGATAAAGAATTATGTAGGGAATATGTAGGGATTATAGGGTGTATATTGGGGTTATATTGGGATAAAGAAATGGAACCTACATTGCAATGAGGGCTCGGGTTTAGGGGCAAACCCAGAATCAAAACCCTGTCAGGTGTCGCTGGAGGATGGGGATCTCAGAATTTCAGCTCGGTTTAGGGTTTAGGGTTTAGGGTTTAGGGATTAGGGTTTAGGGTTTAGGGTTTAGGGTTTAGGACAAAGCATCCCAGTAGCTTCCATGTTCTTTTCCATGATCCTAATATAACCCCAATATAACCCTAACATTACCCCAATGGGTCCATATATGGCCTATATAAATCATGTTGCAAGGAACTCGGTAAGCAGCATTTTGTTGTGGGACCCTCGACTCGAGTCCATCATTAGGTTGAAATTGTTAAGGATAACAGGTAAAACAAAAAAACAGCTGGGAGGTTTTGGGTTCAGGCAGAGGGAGGAGAAGAGGGGTGTGCATCAATGTCAGTCTGGCTTGAGAATCATTCTGGGAACACCCGTGCATATGGCCCATATCTCCCATGTGGCGCGCGACCTTTTCGCAATCAGAACAGCAAGAAGTTCCCCTACGACTGCTTCAACGACAACTCCGACGACGACTATCTGACTATCAGCAGACCTCTCCCGAGGAGTGCTCATCCCGAAATTGCAAGCTTTAGTAATGGAAACGGATGCCATGGGTATGCAGGGATGCTAGACAATGATTATAGTTGTTCTGGGCCCTAAACCCTAAACCCGAAACCCTAAACCGCGTTAGGGTTTAGGGTTTAGGGTTTCAAAAGGGGGGTACCCCTCCGTCTCCACGAGCTTCAAAGAAATTGAGACTGAGCACACCAGTTCTGCGAAACTCCGGTGCAACGGAAATTGCGGAGACGTGGCCGTGCCACCTTGCGGCAAGAGGTTTAGGGCCCGTTCTCTTTTCGTTTCAGGTTTGGTACTCCCCGCCCTCAGTAACAGTTGGATACTAATTATATGATGGTTATAGTTTGCCCTTAACAGGACCCCCAATATTGACTGTTAGTAGGTGGGGGCAGTACCCAAGTTCAAGGGTTGTACAGGTGGATTTCAGAATGGGTTAGAGAATATGTAAGGCTTATATGAGGAATTCGGTGGTGGGGACTAGATCATTGTGGTGGCCTATCTTAATTTGAGAACAACCGGACCCTAAACCTTAGACCCTATAAACCTCAACGGCTGCAAGGTGGTACAGGGATCTGGTTCTCTTGAAGCTGACGATTTGCGGCTCAGACTTCGAGAGCTCATGCCATAATGACTCGGGCTCACCTGAAAACTAAACTTTCGCACGAGAAGTAAGGCTGAACTTTTCATTGCTGCTCCTTGCACCGAAGAAAGCATAAGCAGACATGTCAGCCGTGACAAAACGGCACTGACGAACACGAAAACCTCAAACCCCCAAAGCAACCTTCAACTCTGGAACTTGCCCGCACAGTCCTGAACTCCATTTGATAATAAACCAAAAGCTGTCTGAATATGTAACCAGCTCGAAATGCTGCCAAAAGGCTCCTGACCATTGCCCTCAACCTGTGGATGTTGGAGTTAAGGGCTTAGGGTGGAGATTGGGTTCAGGATCAAAGGTAGCAGAGCTTAGAGTATGAGGGTTCAGGGTTTAGAGTGTTAGGATCCTGTGTTTCAGGGTTTGGGAGTATGGGGTAAAGGTCTTGCGTCTAGGACTTAGGGTTGAGTTGTAGGACGAGGGCGCACTCCACAGTCCACCGTGTCCAGTGAGGAACCCTCATCATTCCTTACTGAATTCTAAAAGACATACATGGGCATGTCTCAAACTGACCCCTACATAATCCCATATAAGGATCCCTATAATATAATCTCCTCATGATCCTTACATACCCTTTATTGAGAAACCCCCACAGTCGACTGAGATGTGAAGGCTTGGGCATGACTCAGGTCTACGAAGCAGACGAATCCTTGATTCGCTGCCCTGGGGCTCTCAGAATTTGCGTTACTTCTTCTGATTCTGTGGGATACATGGTAGCTTCCATAAATGGGGACATCAGTATAAGCGCAAATATACTATAATCCTCAGTATAGGAAGCCCCCCAAGGAACTCTAAACTATCAGAAACCCCCACGTGGTACCAAAGATTTTGGAGCATAACCCACCTTCCCGATAATGTATCCTGCGATGCTTCCATCGATGGCTTCGGCAACAGCGCAGCATTCTGGCCAGCGAGTTAGATAGTTGAAGTAGAAGTTCATGTTGAACGTCTCTGTCCAGGTGTCCAAATTCACCGCCTCAGACAGTGAAACCCTCTTCCCTAGGCTTGACTAGGATTAGATGTTCTCAAAAGCTTCTCTGGGATCTGAAGCACAGAGTTTTGAGACTACAAGGCTCAAATGCGCGGGACACTCGAAGCTTCATGCATACTTCTCTCAAAATCAAAAAGCCTCAATATACAGCCCCCAAGTGGCACAATCACATGAGCCTAGAAGAGGACCCATGATATTGGGGAATCTCTTGTGCAATTGCAAGAAACAGCCTTTAAGCGATCCCGTCTGGCTTCTTTTGCATGTTTTGAACGGGCTTCCTGGGAAGAAAGAAATCCCGGACAACATCAGGTCGAACTTCATCTGGTATAGTTTTGCCAAATGGAAAACTGTACAACCGCGAAGTTGTGTGTTCCAAAACTATGAACCTATGTTGCCACGCAGGCGTTTCCACGAGCTTTCCAAATTGCAGTACGGCCTTTAAGCACATGGACCTATTCTCCTCATACCTGTATGGAGACCCGAAAAGCCTAAACCTTAAACCTCTGAACCCTAGGACCTCTTCGTCCCCAAATACATCCCTAGATATCTCTATATACGACCCCCTAACCCTAGACCCTCTTAAGCTTGCCATGAAAGCATTAGCCGGGGCACATTGAAGTGAAGCAAGTCCTCGACCATCATCGGGCGTAAGCTCGTCATGGCCGTTTACTGGGTTGCTGCTTAGGAACCTAACTTCAGCTACCATAGCAGGTATATAATATAGTAGATAGTAGGGTTTCCCCAGTAAAGTAATTGCCAGGCTTTTAACCTCTAGGGGCTCTAAGTATACTTACTAAGTCCGACTGACTCCCCCCAAGTAGGCTCTCGAGATGGTGATAGGAAGTACAGAGAGCATGATGGGGCCTTATAAGGATGATTCTGAGCATCATGGGACATGTGGCAGGGCGCTACGAAGCTTGAAGGTTGGTAGCTCTTCAAAAGGGACTCGAATATTGGCACCAAAAACCCTAAAGCATGAATGTTACAGCGCAACTTCAGACGGAGCCGACTCCCTACGCGTACAAATGCCTGAGCAGAATGAAACACCGCATTATCCCCTTCAAATTCCCAAATCGCTGTAGGATGCATAAGGGTACCCCATGTTGAGATACCTGCATATTCATGCAGTCAGGTAGAAACAGACTGCAGGCCCACTTTGAAGCACAAAGCTGCAGTGAAACAGGCATGCCCTGCCAGAATGGAGCAACAACAGGGATGCATGGCAAACTTGGGGAGTCCCTCTTGACTGGGTTGCTGTTAAGGACTTCGATTTAAGTATATTGGGGAAACCCTATTAATTACTCTATATTAACCCATTATCGCTACTCAATTAACCCAGTCTTGAGGTTCCAAGCGTTTTGAATGGCGTAGAGATTACCATTTCAGCCTTATCATAGCTGTACTAGTTTTTGTAAGGACTTCCAAGCCCGCTTTTTCGTGGCGATTAGGCACATTACCAAACACTTTTTGTATAAGAAAGGAGCTACATGATGCTGTAAGTTGGGTACTGCCACCTCCTCAGTAACAGTTGGATAATTAGTATAATATGGTATTTTTAGCCCTTATTTAGGACCCCCCAATATAGATTGTTACTGAGGGGGGGGGGGGGCAGTACCCAAGCTATAAGATATTCCCTGGTCGCCCTTCGAGCTTTTCTACTACCTAGCTTGTCAGAGCTAGGCACTCTTTTTCCGCTGCAGCGCTCAGCAGCTCTCTTGTGGGCGCTGGCCTCACTTCAGGCTGACAGGCAGGCAGTGGTCCAGAATCCTTAACCCTAAGCCCTAAACCATAAACCCTAAGCCCTGAAACCTACACCCTAAAACCTTATCTCCGATAGACACCAAGATGCAGCAATTTGTAACGGTGTAGCCGCGCTAATCTTGGTGATCTTCCCAGTGTTCTCAAGCGCAGGGATAACGAATAACCTTTCCTCCTGAGGTCGCACTATGGGGGGTGTAAAGATGCAAAATTGGGATTTAGGGAAATGGTCGTGGTCATCTCAACTGTGGGATTTAAGGCTATATTGGGATAATGGAAGAGAAAATGGAATCTACCATAGTATATTGGGGCTTTATTGTGGTTCATTGTGGCTCTATCACGACAGGAGCCCCATCAGCAATTGTTCAGGTTTCCGTCTTCCAGTTCATTGGCACAACGGCCGCTTAGTCAGCTTCGACGTACTTTGAGGGACTGGGAAGTTGCTGAGATACTCAAATACCCATTCGGTACAGCCTAACCTAGATCTACCCGCTTCATCCCGGTTTTAATTGCGTTTCTGTGTGCTGCTACACAAAGCTGACACCCACCTGTGAGTACAAAGGGTCATGATGAGGTTGCCCTGAAGTTACAATGATCCCTGACTGCAAACTAGGGTTTGACGTCTGTTGTGTGTCTGTACTGTACTGAGTATCATTCATCCGCGCGGATTTAGCAAACTGTCACCTATGATGCCTGGCTGCATTAAAAGCCCAAGGAAGAGTCCCTAGGTGTACTTCTCCGTCCCTCGGCGAGTGGCACCTGATATCATGAGTCAGGGATGAACCTTTCAGAAATCCTTTTAACCCGAAACCCTCCTCAAAACCCTAAACTCTCCCTAGAGCATCCGTACACCCTGGCAAGGCCTTCATCAGCTTGGTCAAAGCTGCCTTGACAAGCCGCTGATTTTGCTGCCTTTGCTGGAAAATCTGGGGGAGAAGTATTGAGATTCATGATCTATTGGATTTGGGTTCGAGGGCCTGTGGCTGAGGGTCGAGGACTGCTTGGCTTCTGAAAATACCCCTCACCCCAGACACCCTTCCCGACACAGACTCAGCTGTTTCCGGAAAGGATTTGCAGAAAGGGCCCACCAAGGTGGCTTTCTGGGGATGTCTGATGCTTATCGAACGCACTTTGAAGTTTGCTCCGGCTTCTTCTTCCGAAAAGGGACCTAAATCTGTGGTGATGTCTGAAAAATCAGCAATCACTTCGCATGATCATCACCCACCCGCCAGCTGGGATTGCATTCTTCTTTATGCCAAAGTGGAACAACGACCAGAATATGACCATGCTTTGTTAAAATCACAGTTTCCGGTTATGTTCCATTCTTTCCCATTTGATTCTCCATTATCCGCGACTTTTCCTAGAAATCCCTACTCCCTACCATGAAATACCTCAACCCAAAACTCCAAACTCAAATCCCTGAAGCCCCAATCCCTAAACCCAAACTTCTAAACCCTCAAAATCCTGAACTCAAAACCCTAAAC
>CAJNIZ010017424.1:58592-69494 GCA_905231905.1 Symbiodinium pilosum
CATGGTATAGTCCCCCTTAAGTATATAGAATATGGGGTATATGGGGATCTTATTAAAGTATACCCGAAGCCATATTCTATCTACTTTAGGGGGACTATATACTGTAGCGCTTCGACTCCAGACTTATGGGTACAGGCTTAAAGGTCTAGGGCTAAGGCTTCAAGGAATGGCGTCAAGGGCTGAGGCAGTGGGCATTAGGGAGTGCAGGAAGCAATGATAACGGTCAAATAAGCATCACCCAAAGGACCTATACCAGCAAAATCTAAACTCTAACTTCAACCCCTAAGCCCTAAGTCCCATGTTCTACACCTTAACTTGAAGCGGCCCCCATCCCTCACCTGTGCTTCCTTTGAACATGCACAAGTGCCTTCAAAGTGGGTCGAAACTAGAGTTGAGCAGTCTGACATGGGCCCCAACGATTCTGAGAGAAACCCAGAAGCTGTCGTGCATTCTTTATCCTTCTCCTGAACCTTACATAATATCCTACATCTAAAGCCTAAATTATCCTAAACTCTAAGGCCTTCGCCCTTGGTCCAGCTCATCTCCCATGCTTTATCTAACCGAGGGGCGCGAGGTGGATTCTCTTAGTACTATTCTGTGTAGTCCCTTATGACACCGCCTTTTTTCACTCCCCCACTTCCCCCCTAAACGCCCAAAACTACCCTAAAGGGCATAGATATCGTCATGGCGCCAGTAGTTGGAGGTTGGAGTAGACGGAGGATTTCGGACGCGAGCCGAAACGAAGAAGTATGTGTTCGGCTGCACATAATCCTGTGGGCCTCGTGTTGAGCTTCGGGTCCATAGGGTTCTAGGGTTTAGGGTTTAGGAGTTTAGGGTTTAGGGTTTGGGGTTTAGGGTTTAGGGTTCTAGGGTTTAGGGTTCTAGGGTTGAGGTTCTAGATAGAATATGGGGATTAATAGGGATTCTATAGGGATAATGGAAAAGAAAATGGAAACTACTTTAGTAGGGTATATATTGAGTTAGAGTCCCCCTGACGTAGATAGAATATGGGGTATATGGGGATCTACTTATACTATACCCAAAGCCATATTCTATCTACTTAAGGGGGGCTATAGGTTTTTGCTGCCGAAGGTTCATGCCCCGGCTATATGGAATGCATGGCTACTACTGTTGCTATTCAAAATCCTGCAGGACCTACCTTAGTATACTATAGTACCATTATTCCCCAGGTTTTGGGCACAAAGGGTCATGCAGGATTTTTAGTATCCACCGTAGGGCCCTCTTTGCCCCTCAGAACACGGAAATCCTACAAGCTCCATTCCTTGGCCCCTTATGATAGGGGTTCCGCATTTCCAAGGCTCAGCACTCTTGAAACCCTGATGGCATTAGGGGAGCTGAGGGAGGCTGTTGGGAGGCCCTGAAGCACCGTGGATGGAGGGAATCTTGCCCCGCTTACTGTAGAACACCCACAGCCTGAAATGCCTAGGTTCTACGGTGAGAGGATGGTGCAGGATTCCCTCCCTTCACGGTAGTGTCTCTTGCTTGACCTCAGCATGCGAGTTCGTGCTTGTTCAGATTTGTCCTTCATTGTCCTTGGGGTGGGTCACCCTAAACTCTAAAGCTTGGGTATTGCCCCCCCTCAGTAACACTTGGATAATGATTATAATATGGTTATATATAGCCCTTAATAGGACCCCTGAATATAGACTGTTACTGGGTGGGGGCAGTACCCAATCTAAAGCCGTTTTCAATACGGAAGAATGTCGCACTCAGTCAGTGCAAAGCACTCCTCTTCTCAAGGCTGCAGTTGCTAGCTTGGGGCTTCTCCAAAAGACATCCTTACAGTTTCCTGAGATATATGACCCATAGTGCAAAACACCTAGTATCCCCCTTAATAACCCTTGTAATACTACCCCAAATAATCCAGTATGTAACCCCTTTTTAGGAGTTTAGACTATAGCTCATAGAATTAAGGATTTTCAGGCAATTGTAGGGATCTCTGTCTCAGAGAATGTTAGATCAAAAGAACAAACCATAGACTTCACAGGAACTGCAACATCCAAACGCCACATCCTGCATTCCACCATCCGTTTAGGGTTAGGGGTCTAGGATGTAGGGTTTGACAAACCCTGAGCCTTTGAAACCTCAAATCCCTTTAGCCAAGCTGCTCACGTAGAACCGGATAGTTGCACCAGAAGGCTCTGTACCATCCTGCCAGATAGGGCATTGGGACGGGCTTCACTAGACAAGTTCGACAGTACCTCTACTAGAGGCCATATGGTAATTTCCCAAAGTAGGGGGACCCCAATATGAACCGCAAAACACTCGAATCCTTATAATAGGGACCCCCAAAATGGTACCCCTAATTTTGGGAACTACAAATTTACCATTCTTTGAAGCTTCCTTGTTTCATCCGTCAGGATGCAGGGTCTTGCTTCTGGATGTGGTTTGGAACTTTACTTCTGGGGTGTTTTGCGGAAAGCTGAGAACGTTCAGTCTGCAGGGAAAACTCACAAGCTACATGCTCCAAATTGGAAACGCATGAAATTCTCTGTCCAAGTGACAGCTCCCTCGTAAAACCTTGTGGAACCTGCAATAGCAAGTAGTTGGCAGGGGGGCTTGGGGGGGAGGCCTCCGATGCGCACACCGAATTTCCAGATTCTCTAAGGCTTTTCCAAATCCCTTCTCCACCATCCCTTCTAAAATTGTGGGGTCCAAAACCTTCAGCGTCAATTCATCCTAGAATCAAGTCACCAACAAGGAGAACACTTGAGGATCTTTTGGAGGCTGAAGTATGCAAAAACCAATAAGTAACCTAAACTCCAGTTGATCAACTTTCCTACCTTAGGGTTTATAGTCCCCCTTAAGTAGATGAATATATGACTTTGGGCATATTAATATAAGATCCCCATATACCCCATATTCTATCTACTTAAGGGAGACTATAGGGTTTAGGCTTGCTCCCATCTCCCCGGTACGAAAATCCGGCCTCCGAGGTGATATCGTTCATGACTAAAGGAGCTTTTTCTTGCTGAAAAGAGCTGGAGACCTCCCAAGACTGGGTTGCTGTTAAGGAACTTAAATTAAGTTACCATAATGGGTATATATATAGTAAATAATAGGGTTTCCCCAATATAGTAACTTAATTTAAGTTCCTTAACAGCAACCCAGAAGACTTCCAAGAGGCTGGCTGTTCTGGAGTAGTTTCAGAAGCTGACATGAAGCCAAGTTCAATCTTCTTTCCTGATTAGATACGTTTAGGGTCGAGGGTCTAGGGTTTGGGGTTAAGGGTTGAATCCAAACTCCTAAACCCCCCTAATCCCTGAAGCTACCATTTGGAGTGAGGCCGGGTGAGGTCGCAAGTATTTGCACACGAAAGGAACTGCTGCGCTGCAATTTAAGCTTCTGGGTCCTGGGCTTAGGGTTTGGAAAATGTGGGTTTAAGGTTTGGATTAGGCCGGTACCATTGGTTTAGGCTTCTGGCAGGCATCCCCTTCCAAGGTAGAACTGCAGCAACAGCGCCTGCGGGCGTAGACGGGTACTGGGAGGAAAGAAAACCGTAGCAGACGGTCGTAGTACAGACACTGGAAGTCATGCTACTGAATGCCACCCATGCGTAATCGTAGCGGGATAATAACAGCATAAGAATGAAGAGGGATAGCAGAAGAAGTGGGAGGAGAAGAGCAGTAATTGACATCGTAACCCAAAACCACCTGTCCTCTCACCCTGGCCCCTAATTTATTTCGAAGCTGCCGCTAGGTATGGGAATTCTTTCCATACCGACAAGAACTAGAATTTCAACTTCCTGTGCTAGTCCAACCATCCTGCGTAATTGCGGGTTCAGGGGCTAGGGGTTTTAGTTGTATGTGTGGCCCTGAATTGAGCTGAGCGAGTGCACTTCTTGTGAGGTTTTGTATTCATGTTCATTTCCACCGGCCGATTTCTTAGACCCTGACTGCTCCCTGAACCCTTGGCACTAGGGTCACGAAACCCTGAATCCTAAGGTAGCCAAACACTTCAATCTAGTGCTCGACCCCAACCCTGAAGCCATCTAGCCAAAAATCAAAGAAAAAGAAACAAGCTTGAACCGTGCGTTTTGAATCCGTGCGCGCCAAACTTGAAACCCAAAGCTCCCTATCCCAAACACCTTCTTCAAATGTAGTACTTGCCATGTTCTTGTCCATTAATTGTCCCGATATAACCCTATAATCTACTCCTATATTCTACCCCTGTATTCTACCCCTACATTATATCCCGAGATATTTTACACCCCTATATTGTAACCCTATCTTATACACCTATAGTATAACCCTATATTGTACCCCCCCCCCATATTAAACCCTATACTATACACCTATATTAAACCCTGTATTATAACCCTATATTATAAACCTATATCATACCCCGATATTATAATCCCATATCATACGCCTAACTTCTAGCCCAATATTTTAACCGTATATTATACCCCCACATTAAAACCCAACATTATAACCGTATATTATACCTCCTTATCTGCAGGCTATTTTCTGGCTAGGTGGCCTCTGAAGCATCGAAAATGAAGCCTGGCTTGTTCAATGCAGTGGCAGTTTCGCTAGATGTCATGGTAGTTCACCGTTCGGGGTCTAGGGAAATCAGGGTTTTGGGTATTTAGGGTTGGGAATTCAGGGATCAGACTTTTGGAGATTTGAGGTTTAGGTTGTTTTAGTGAGGATTTGCGGTTAGGTTTGCCGGGGGAGATGAGATATACGCTCCAATGCAAGGTCTTTCTTTGAATGGCTTCACGCCTTGGATGGGCAAATTACTGGCTACCAAAATGTCCGCCCTAAATCCTAAACCCTATATAACCCCATTATAGTAGCTTCCATTCTCTTTTCCAGTATTCTCCAATATGAGCCTAATATTACCCTAATGGGTACCTATATCCTCTAATCCAAAATATAGGCATAGCAAGTTGCAAAACAAGCCTTCATCAGTGCTACAACATCAGTGAACCCAGGGCTTAGGGTTTAGGGCAGGATGCTGGCTCTAAGGATTGTACTCGCCAAGGTGGAACACAGGACCCTAAAGCCTAAATCCGAAATATGCCTAAATCGTGTGGTTCTCATTTTGCATTTTAGCGGCGGTACCAGGACTTAAAGAACTGACCATCCCCAACAGACAAGAAGCCCAACGGCGCGGCCATAGTTACCTTGGCTGGAGTAAGTATTGGTTTAGGGTTGAAGGTTGGGGAACAATGGTATCCCCATGATTCGTGAGAAATGAGCTTGCCCAACTGCATGGGTGGGGAGGTTTTGCAGAATTGTTAAGTGCATCGCGACCGTTTGCAGTTGCAAACGGCAACCTCTTGTTTGTCCGACTCCCGCGGTAAAAGCGTCAGAGACATACTCAGAAAGAGTTACTAGACAAGGTGCAGTGAATTTGGCCGTGAAGCTGATGCTGCAAGAAGTTCAGAAATCTTATCAACGTAGCATTATACTACTTTCTGAATTGCTTCATACATCCCATGCAGCGCCATTCAGACCGTCCCCGATACGTCTCAATTTACTTCATCTCAATGGATCTTGATCATCTTGTACTTTGCCCTGCCCCAGACCCTGAACACTGAATCCCAACAAATATGCCCTTAACCAATATCCTACACCAAAATCCCTGAGCCAGAATTCAATCCCAATGCCCCAAATCCTGACGCTAAGCGAGCAACCGCATACTGAAATTCGTAACTCTCAACACCCCCAAAACTCGGACGAGTATCGGTGGCCCTCGGCGGAATCGGCCGCTCCGAGCGCAGAAGGGCAGTCACAGCATTGTCGACGGCACCTTCGCCGCGAGCAGAGTTTAGCCCTAGGAGGTTTGGAGCTTAGGTTCATTTTAACTACTATTGAGTATTACTAGTATGAGCATTACTGCTATTATCATCACCATTGTTACTGGTAGTATTGAATTATTGTGACTGTTACTAGTGGAGTTATTGTAGCGATCTAAATTACCATTGTATTATTATATACGTGTAAATTGGGACCTAACGCGTGCTCGTGACATTGCAGTCCTCTCCCAAGTTCTTACAGGGAGATGATGGGGTTCAGAAGAGAAAAAGCTGCAGATTCAGAGTTCAGGGCATAGGCTTTAGGGTTTAGGCCTTAGGATTTAGGGTGTTCAGGGTTAAAAGAGTGTTGACAGGATGGTGCATTGAAGAGGAACGACTACAATGATAGCAGCACACACCACACCATGACCCTCATTGTGCTGGGGGGCTTATGGGGAGACTCCCCACCCCAACAGTGCATATACATAAAACAATAGAAATGAAAAATCATCATAAATGATTGTAACGGTAGTAATGATAGGAAAAAAGTATTTATGATATTTGTCGTAATAATCACTGTCAGGTGATATGTGCTGTAGTCTAAACTGCCTAAAGGGGGTTCTATAAGGGACTACTACAGGTGTTATTATGGGGAATACTAGGAGTTTAGACTATGACTCACAAGAGCATGAACCATGGGGTTCTAAAGTCCTGTATTACGGTCGAATCTAAGCATGCCTGTTTGGAAGACCTGAAGTTTATGCCATCCTGCAAGTCAGAACCATGCGCCCTACAAGGATAGGCCTCAGGGCTTAAGGTTTAGGGTGTAAGGTTTAGGGTCTGGGGTTTGCGGTCTAGGGTTCAGTGTTCATTCTTGAAGAATCCAGGCATACTCTCTTTACGTTGAGCATGCAATCCCTGAAAAAAACAACTTGCCATATGTAACCCCTGATCGACATCTTTCCTGCTGGGTTGCTGTCAAAATCACACTGCCCTTACTAAGGGGAACACTACATGATACCACTATTCTTCAACGCCGGTTGTGAAAAATGCACTTTATTTGACATCCAACTACACCAGTGTGCTGGAAAAGCCCTCTCAAGCCTGCCAATGTCGTGACTGGCGTGACTCGCACTGTCCGTAGCTGTCGAAGGGCGAAGCCTATCTTACTGGGGTGTGATAGGGAGTAAGGGAATATTATAGATGGATTGTATTCCCTTTTTCCCTACTAACTCCCAGTAAGCTGTTCTTTCAGCTGTACGCCGCGACACGTGTTTGTCAGAATCGAGGAATTTACGGGGATCCTAAGGATGCATGAGTATTGCTAGTGTCTTTGTAATGATAGTAAAGGCCCCCTCATGGCCATAGCAATACTTACCGGCTCGTTAATGAAATTGACACGATTCCTACTCTCAACCCCTAAACCCTATATAACCCATTATAGTAGTAGTTTCCATTTTCTTTTCCATTATCCCTATATTCCCCCTCTATAACCCAAAACAAACCCTAAACCCGAAAGGCTTAAATCCTACTGTTGATGGATGAAATCTTGCACCACCTAGGAGCCCTAAACTACTGTAATTCCTAGGACTTTAAGAACCTAAGTAGGTGGTGCAAGATTTCCTCCATGAATAGTAGTATCGTCGCCACCGACTGCTGCCAAAGGAGCCTACACCCTAAACCCTAAACCCCTAAACCCTAAACCCCCAACCCCAAACCCCTAACCCTAAACCCTTAACCCTAAACCCCTAAACCCTAAACCCCTAAACCTATTGTTTATGGGTTTCTGGTGGTGCGTTGAGCTCCTGAAGCCTTTAATGGGACTATTGGTATCATACAGAAACCGACCTAAATCCCATTCTGCACCCATGCGCGTGTCACAATAAGGCCTCAACAAAGGCAATTTTTTGATGGCTTTTGGAAGGTCAACAACCACAGGCAAGCTTTCTACACTCCAGTCCTTGCAGAAGCTCTGAAAATCAATTTAGTTTTGGCCGGGGTTGGCTGCAGAGGCCGGCTTACAACACGGGACCCCTGAGTCGACTGATGAGAGAGACCTCGCACGTTTGATGGCCGGATGTTTTCGAAAGCGAACACACTGGACCCCTTGGCAACATGGCAACAACAGGGGCCTGCAGCAAAAGTAGCATCCATAAGAAAGTCAGCACCATCGCCATCTACAATCCCTCTACAATTTCATACTGAAACTCCATTTGCATCCCAGCACAGGCAGCTAGGAAATCCGTACGCAAGACCGAAGAACTTGGCTGTGGCATTTGCTGGCCAGTTCGGCCTTCCACGTTGGCATCGCGCTCCCGTACGATTCCATCCTGGCATAGATTCCTTCATTAGCCATAGTCTAAACTCCTATATAGTGTCACCCTTAATAACCTGCAGTAGTTCCCTATATAGCCCCCTTTAAGGAGTTTAGACTATAGCTTTCATACGGATTTCTGAAGGTCCTCTAGTGCACGGGAACCTGCAAGAGTAGATTGAGGTCTCAGTTGCGGATTTGGAGCTTACAAAATTAAGGGTTATGCAGTATATTGGGGTTATATGAGGATAATGGAAAAGAAAGTGGAGACTACTACATTCTAGTAGGGTATATATTGGGCTAACAAAGGCATAATCAAAAAGAAAATGGAAACTACCATATTATAATAGGGAGGGGCATAATTGGGGGAAATGGCCCCCCCCACCTTGGATGAAGCACAGGCACAAAATGCCCCAGGGGTTGGAGGTGACTAGACCAGGGATGCCGGAGATTGTCGTGTGCGTTATTCTTATGCAGAACAATAGATACACGTAAACAGATGTATATGTGTATATAAATATATGTACATATACACATATGTGCAGACGTATTCCTGTATGAGCAAATGAGAGTACACCAGGGGTTATAGAAGCAGAGGGTAATGCAGGGCTTCGCCCATGGATAGACACTCCATTCTCCCCCACACGCAAAAGCAGCTTACAAAACTTACTGGGGAGAAGTGTATATATTACACAGGGGTTATAGGGATCTTATTCCCTACTAAGAACTAGTCAAAAGAGATGAACAAAAAGACCCGGATGGCCTGTACGGCTCTCAACTCCCAGACATTGTGGAGGGGCACTGACAAAGCATTTCGGACCTCAGAGTTCAGGTTGCAGGGCTTCGGATGAAAGGCGTTACTTCCAGGCTTCGGTTCACAGTTCAGGGCTAGGGGCGTAGGCTTCAGGATTAAAGGTTCTGGGTATAGGTTAGGTGGACCTCCCAACCCAGTATTAGTGACTATAAGGGATAATAATGATTATGTTAAGGTCCTCTTATATTCCTGCTATACCACTATTACAGGGTGGGGGGTCCACCTAAGGTATAAGGTTGATTGCTTGGGCTTTGCGGTGTAGGAGCTACGGGCTTAGGCCTTCGCACTTTAAGTCATTCGATTCTCCGGCCAGCGCCGTCTGGGCCGATGCAAATGCAGAATGCAACCATTTAGCCATCTATCTGGCCTGAAGGGCTCAAATACTCAAAAAACTATAGAGCTGTAGTCTAAACTTCTGAAGGGGGGTTATATAGGGGATTGTATAGGGGAGTACTATAAGGGTTATTAGAGGAGATGCTAGGAGTTTAGACTATAGCTCATCTACATGCCCAGCAATGTGCCAAAATGGTGCTATGCAAATCGCAAAAGGGCTGGCTACTTTGACCCTGCGGATGGGCGTGTTGATATGAGAGTTTCTGAAGATAGGGATTATAAGGGTCATGTAAGTCAGGGATACTGAAGCAAAGTCACATATGGTAGTTTTCCCAAAATAGGGGTACCTCAATATAGACCCCCGCCCAACTACTATGTAATATCTATTATGGAGGCCCTCAAGAAGTACCCTAATGTTGGGAAAGCCCCATGTGAACTGAAAAAATGATTGTTCATGGGGATGTCTGCAATGGATCCCTTTGGAAGTTCAACAAACTGAGCCCGAAAACAAGGAACACGGCATTGGAAAACATCTTGTGGTTTAGTGGAGCTTGCTTGGGATTACTTAGAGGTTCATGTGTGAGGCATCCCTTGCAATACGTCAAAGAAGATTAAATCCTAAATTCCAAGTTGATTTTCGAGCCCCTTACGTTTTGCAACGAACGCTGGAGAAGGAGGCGTTTCAAAATTGATGTCTGTCGATATAGGCGCAAAATGTCATAATCCCGAATTCGAAGGCAACCCCAAAATCAGCCCATATTTTCAAAGAACTCCTATGCCAATCCCTCTACCTTAGTACGTCTGCCTGAAGCGTGAACTCGTAGAGCGTGAAAGCCTCCAAGGTCAGAGAAAGCCGCACCCTGGCGAGCAAGCAGGCTTCAAGGACTCCCGTAGATACTAAAAAATCTGCATGACCTGAATACCTGCTACCTTGGGAATTCTGGTAGAATACGAACAGGACCACTATGACTGACCCTCATCCTACGTCTACGACGACGTCTACTGCAACGAGGACATCGACTGCAGATTCTTGGCACTAGTGCGCATAAAAAACACATATGATTCTCACCAATCATGGTGATGATGGAGTTGATGAGCTTGATGGTCGCGGATCTTAGGGTAACGCAAGCCACACCCACATGGCAACACTGCTGCTGCAACTTTCCAGGGTTGAAGAAGGAGTAACTTCCCGAGGTGGCGGTGAGACAACACGATACACAAGTCACGCGCAAAATCGCTCAAGCGTATCCTGAAAACTTTCCCAACACAAGTTACCCCACAGCAGGTTTTTATGTCCATGACCCATTCGCTAACTTCTAACAATTACTGAAAGAGGAACTGGTTCCTTGATGTGGTATTAGCACCCACTCTAAATGACATTTTTTTGCCCTAAACCCTAACCCTAAACTTCAACCAACTGTGAGCCGGAAAGTGGCAATACCCCTAAACCCTGAGCCCTAAACCCATAGCCCTTGACAACCAAAACCCTAAAACCCCTGAAGCCCTTAAACCTCCAACCCCAAACCCTAACCCCTAAGCCCTATCTAAGCCTTCTGATACCCCCTTTCAAAACCCCGTATGATAACCTTGAAAGAAACCTGAAGCCTGGCTTTAATCCCGTTAAGCCCCTACGCCATCCTCTGTGTAGGATTTAAGGTTTGTGGTTTAGGGTTT
>CAJNIZ010017424.1:74676-91318 GCA_905231905.1 Symbiodinium pilosum
AAAAAAAAAAAAAAAAAAAAACAGTGCAACCTAGTAAAGGCCATATGAATATTTCGTGGGCCCTTCATGTTCTGGATTGCTTGGAAGTTCACTCTTACTGGGGCCCCATGAGATGCCAGAAGAGTTCGGGAGGCTGTGGATCTATGCTGCAAGTCGACCTCCTTTCCTTCCTCCTTCCTTCCTTTCTCGATTCCTTCGTCGGTTCCTGCATAGGCGTATGCCTGCAATCTGTAGACATGGGTCTACCCTCACTCAACCTGATATGGAGCTTCATAGGGCCCTCTGGCTGCCATGTTAATTTGGAGGAAGGTATTTTGTCACTCCCGAAAAACCTAACCCTAAACGTCTAACTACCTGTATAGCAGGCAGTATAGAATTCTATAGAGGCCCATCCGAAGCAACCCACTATTGGTAACTGGGCTTCCCTAAGCCCAACACCCTAAGCTCAAAACACTAACCTCTAAACCCTAAACNNACCCTAAACTCTGAACCCTAAACACGAATCCCTTGCAGACAACCATGCAACCTCGACGGTTACTAGGGAATATTGAAAAAGGGATGGTGTATCATTTCGGGATTCTATAACGATCATAGATTCTATGACGTTCATATTTCCTACCAACCACCGGCAAGTTGCTGTACCCAATCTCGTCAAAAATCGGAAGAGGAAGCGACACGCTGTGGATCAAAATAATCACGTTATCCTGCTGTTGAAGCCCCCCCCAAAACAAAATCAGAAGTCCTCACATGTATCTCTATATAATCCCCTTTATAACCCCCCTTGAAGGAGTTTAGAAGGGTTTAGGGTTTAGGGTTCAGGGTTTAGGGTCAGGGAGACTTAGTAAGTGACAAATCCCTCTACAACCTCCACATATCCCTACAGGGCCTCAGGGCCCCCCCCCACTTGGAGAAATCCGCACATCCTGCAACCGTTAAAAAGACCCTCAACGCTAAGCCCAAAACCCGACCCAACTATGCAAGTCTTGCAGACAGCGCAGCTCGCGTCTTGTTGATGTAGAGGATGTGGTCAGCGGCAAGATCCAAGCGCTCCTGGCATGCGGTTCAGGGGCTTAACAAGGTTAGGAGTTTAGGGTTGAGGTTTGAGGGGCTTAGGGCTTTAGGGTTAGTTTAGGGTTGCGCGGCTGCTGGAGTTGACATGTGAAATGGTGCACACAACACCCAAGGGTGTGGGTGGCAGCATACGTATTCGGGAGGCTCGTGGGAGGCGCTGGGACGCAGGAGCCAGAGAACGATTAACCCTAAACCCTAGGCTTCTTTCGCTCGTTCTTGGCCGGGCCGGAGAAACCCAAAGGCTTAAGACACGGATATACTTACAATCCAACATCCACGTATTGAACATCAACGTATTGAACCGCCAGCGGCCCCAAGTACATACCACATAGGTACCTCGACCTGTTGGGACCAATCTGTCTTGTCTATGTGGTTGTTGCATAAATATCCGTTGATTTTTTACCTCCCTAAACTCTTAATGCACCAACAACCTAAACATCTGCCCATATGCCTAGGCAGTCGCCTGTAAAGTCTCTGTAACCTAACAGAGCCCTGTATTGACCTTTACACTGCCCCTGGATCGTGTTCTTCACTGAATTCTCTGCCTCAACGTTTTTGCGATAGCGGTCGAAAGCACCATGATCTGGGAACAGCACCTGAAGCTTAAGGTGAGGGTTTAGGGGTTGCTTGTTTAGGGGTGGTTCAAGGATTTGGGTTAAGGGTCGAAATTCTCTTGCTAGTAGTAAAGGGAGGAATGGGTCCTCAGAATAACCCCATGTTTCTACCGTAAACCTTGATTCTTGTCAGTGGGGCACAAAAGAAAAGGTTACTGGGCCATTTTAGAGCTCGTCATGTGCATGATAAGGGTATAAGGCTTTCTCTGCATTGGTACTTGGAGGGTCAGGGGGACGTAATAAGTAGGTTCATAATCTCTATAACCCATATAGTAACCCTAGTTATCCTAACTATTAACCTACTTACTAAGTCCCCATGACCCTCCAAATAAGGCAGGTTTGGGGAGCTGAGGCATACAGCCGGCAAGGAACAAGCCCTTACTGTATCTTACAATATACCCATGATCAGTAAGCCCCCTCTTGTTAAGGGCCTTAATTTTCGGATCCTTATCATAATCCTTATTCAGGCGCATTATGCGGCGAAATAAATTCGAGTCAAAAGCCAACGCGCTGTTCCTCAGCCTCAAGGTCTGAGTTCCATCCTTCGGTGTAGGTTCAGTACTGCCCCCCGTCAGTAACAGTTGGATAAGAATTATGTTATGGTTATATATAGCCCTTAATAGGACCCCTAAACCCAAAACCCCCAAACCCTAAACCCTAAAACACCCTAAGCCCTTCACCCTAAAATGTAGCCCTTAATAGGACCCCTAATATAGACTGTTACTGAGTGGGGGCAGTACCCAAGGTGTAGGGTTTAGGGCTTAGGGTGGTACCAAATCCGAGGCTTCATCTGTGAGGTGTGAGAGGCAGTTGCTTGGGTTTAGGTTTTACGGCTGCCATGCGCTACCCAGTTGCTTTACATGTCGTGCAAAGAGGCCTTTTTGGCGCGCAGGCGCAGTCACCAGATATGCTTCGAACCCTTTATCCCTATTAAGCATATGCTTAAGTCCTATTGCATCACACCTGTACTCCTGGGCGGTGTACCCAGCGTATGCTTTGAGAATTGGAAGAGCTATTTCCAAGTTAATTTCCAACCAATATCTCTGTGGATGCCCTCTCCGCAAACCTTTAGTATACTGAATCCTGTCCTTACAACCTGGAGAAAATACTACATGGTCAATAGGGTCGTCAGGCGGTTTAACCTAACATGTAGCCAATTGCTTAAGTTGATTGGACGTAAGTTGTTGTGAAGGAATTACTGGTCTTCCCGCTAAACTCCATACCCTGGCATTCGTAACGTGGGAATAGTATGATGCCTTGATACCCATGCATCAGCTTTCTTCTCAGAACCAGTGAGCAAAACGCTGTAATTGGCCGCACCGGACCCAGTGTCCATGTAAATCAAATTCGGGAAAAACTTCTTCACAACTGGCTGCCACACTGTAGACCCTCCAGTGGCGTCAGCAACTGAGCCACAGAAAGATTGGCACAGGATCCTGCAACTCTGTTCCAAGATCAAAATCGGGCACTTGTCAACCTTCGCACTTTCAAGGCGACGAGACTCATCAGCCAGCTGCCATGTAAGCCTCGAGTGATGGCGGCGCTGCCAAAAGACCTGGGCCAGCTGGCCACCAGTTGTCGAGTGCCCCGCAAAAGTATCCCGGCCTTTGTGGCGCAACTGTCGAGTCTGAGTGCGTTTTGGGTTTAGGGTTTAGGGTTTAAGGTTTAGGGTTTAGGGTTTAGGGTTTAAGGTTTAAGGTTTAGGGTTTAGAATTTAGGGTTTAAGGTTTAGGGTTTAGGGTCTTGGTCCAGAACCCCGAAACTTACCAGGGAAGACTGCTGGTGCCCAAATAGGGCACTTCCCCGAGAAAGCCTCCTTCAAACGAGACTTGTCAACTTCCCGCTAGTATCACCCCCAACCCGGCCTTGTCAAAAGGTAACTACTAAGGACTTATGTGGTGATGGCTGAACCTTTGCGAAGGAAAATGCCAAACCTCCCATAAACTCAACAGCACCCAACACGTCTTGTGCTGAAGGCTCAATACGGCTTCCTTTCCCCATGATTGCCCCGGAGCACGTAGAGCTTTTCGATGCCAGGATAGTCCCTTGGCTGCAGTACTTTCCACACCAAATTGCTGTAAGCAACGAAGGATGAGGAACACTCTGGAAAGTAGAAGTTTGAAAGCTGGATGTGCTTCATGTAGGGCTTCAGATTTAGGAGCAAGGGTGTAGGATCTAGGGTTGAACCCAGCCAAAAAATCGCCCAATACACCGTAACACACCTCTTTAAAGAATATATCTACATGAGTAAGGTTTAGACTGTTGGGTTAAGGGTTTAGGATTTAGTTTTTAGGGTTTAGGGCTTATAGGCTTTACGTTTCAGACCAGCCGAAATCTCGCCAAATACACCTTTTCAAGAATATACCTACATGACACAAGGATCTCCGATGTGTTACCCTAAACCCTAAACCCCTAAACCCCTAAACCCTAAACCCCTAAACCCTAAACCTTAAACCCTAAACCCTAAACGGTGTTGGGCTCCAATCTCTCCAGTAGTTGCCAAGCATCTTTCTCTCTTTGAAGACATCCAGGAAAAACCTTTGCTTGGTTTAGTGTAGCATGGGTTTCAATAGCAGCCCCCCCCCCCTCCCCCTCACAGAAGTATTATAATCCCTAACCCATTTTTGGGTTGAGCCAATGCACCGATAGAAAAGGATTTGCACTGAGTAAGTTGTTTGGTATCTGTTCTTTCTTGGGTGAAAGGCTAGAGTAGTCTAGGTAGGGGCGTGGTACGTAAGGACTAAAAGGGTCCTTGATAGGGTTATGCCAGAGCTATTCAAAACACGCCTAAAAGGCTAAGCCCCAAAATGATCGAATCTGCCTTTCTGGCGGCTTGTTTGCGGAAGAATACACGCCCGTTCCCCTCAAATTAGCAACAATCCCCCCCCACCCCCTGAATACCAGATGTTCCTGATCAAAAACCCTGGTCAGCTGGTTCATTGAAAAACATAGTGAATGCTAATGGATGGCGGAGGATTATAAATATTGCTCAGAGGCTACGGGAGACTTGGTAAGTACCGTACTCAAGGGGATAACTGGGGTGACTGTAGGGCTTATAGGGGCTATACGTGTACTTGCGTAGTCCCAATGACTTTCCCAAGGGAAGGGATCACTTGTTCTAATCCTGCACACAGTTGCCAAGGATACGCTGAGCACTTGATGGAAGAGATGGATTTATGGTTCAGGTTTTAAGAGTGTCCCTTCTCAAAGTAGAAAATCTAGTTTACAGGGCTTCCAAAAGGGGACCCCTGATTTGGAACCCCCGCCCCTCCGTCCCAGGTAGACAGGTAGGCAAGAAGACAATCCCGTTCGCCTCAAACCGTTTAGAGTTTGGGGTTGAGAGTCTAGGATTTCGGGTTCAGGGTTTAGGGTTAGGGTTTAGGGTGTGTAGGGTTTAGGGTTGAGGACGAGAGGAGCTCTGCAGATTGAACATTCCCTCCTTGGGATGTAGGAAGTTTAGCAGGTAGCATATATTCAAATCCTCGGAATTCACATGTCCCAGAGAGTCCAAGTACCCAATAATTAGGTACTTAGGTTTACGGCAATAGTGATTATAGTACAGATTTTGGGTAAGTACATGATTCTTGGGTACTTGGACCTCTAGGGTATGTTGGGACCCTAGGCGGTGCAAGATTTACTCCATCCAACGTCGGAACGAGCATGTAGCTTAAGCATGCGCCTTTACCAACCCTTCAAGCCCTATTGCTCCAACAAGTGTTTCCTGAAACGAACTAACACGCGGCGCTCTGTAACTTACGCTCCCCAAAACAGCACGGAACCCCAAACGGGGCCGTACACAGACAACTTTCCTTTTAATCAAGGGCTATAGGGGGTTCCATGTGGATGAGTGGTGAGTGTTTTATTGTAACTGGGTCGTACCTCTCGAGATTATGAGTCACCCCACTTCAGCTACGACGGCGCTTAAAGGTTCAGGGGACCTTAGTAAGTAGGTTGTGAGCGGGGTTATAATCAGGCCAACCCCAAAAGGGCCCTTCACAAGCTACCTACTAAGCCCCATGAGCCTTCAAGTAAGCACAGAACCTAGTGTGCACATCACTCCTCCGAACGAATCTGGAACCTCAAAATCGAGCCTGGAAAGACTACAGTCCTACAAGCAGGGTTCCATCCTGTCTTGGGGGGGGCTACATGGGAATGCACAATGATCCGTTTACATACATATATACGCTACAGCCAATATTCCCCCAACAATTTACTGGACATGGGTTCCTTATTGTAATTATATATGCAACTATACTAAACGACAAGAGGGACCCGTATGTCCAGTGTTAAACTCCTAAATAAGCTTAATACTGGCAGCAGTTCTTATATATATATATGTATGTGTATGTATACATATATTCACGAGTCACAAAGAACAGAATGCCCTGCAATCTGTCCTTAACCTCCCGGATTCGCTTCTCCTTAGAACCCCCAAACTAGGGTTTTCTAAAATGGGAATAATCTTGGGGACCTACAGTTATGCAGCGCCTGTACAGGTCCCTATTCTATTCAGGGTTCAAGAATTATTTGGAGAGCCCCCTTCTTAGTTTCTGCAAACAGGGATTTTGGCTGAGAGACATATTGGGATTACCAGGGAGTATGGGGATCCCAATACCCAGTTGTTGAGTTCCCAAAGCAGACAACACAAGTATACGGTGTTTTGCAAATCCCCTACAAAACTTGCTCAAGAGGCCTAGGTTGTCCAGTAACACATTAATAATAAGGGCACCCTTTTTGCTACTATTCAGCTTCAACAAGGAGACCCCCAAATAAAAAAGAAAAAAGGGTACTACTGGGGTACCTAGAGGCGGTACAAAGCGCTCCGTTTGAATGGTTACTCGCGGAGGCACTGCAGACCGCACCGGCTCCTCCTTCGGGATTCGTTTAGGTTATCATGGAACCCCTAAAGCCTAAATAGTAGTTTCCATTTTATTTTCCATTATCCCGATATAACCCCAAGATAACCCCAGTATAAGCCTAATACAGCGCTCTATTAACCGAATGGAACCCCAGTAGAACCCCGACATAACCATAACATAAACCTAATATAACCCTAACATCGACTTATGTACTGGGTGGGAGCAGAACCGCAGGTATGCTTCATGCTTCTCTGGTATGCTTCTGGGTTTAGGGTGTAGGGTTTAGGGTTTGGGTAGGGTCCAGTGGGATCCCAGTAATGGCTGCAAACCTCCAAACCTATCAATGCAGTTCCACTTTTGCTGTAGAACACCGCACCAAAATCAATAGCGATGCCATGTACGAACAATAATTGCAAAACAATAAATACACATTAATATATATATATACAATATGTAATCCCTGCTATCCACAGCATGTGAGTCTGAACCTCAGCGATGCTACTGGTTTAGGGGTTTCAAGTGTAGAGTTTTCACCGCCCAGGGTCTCTACGTCTCCATACGATTATACTTCCTGGTAATATTTGGGAATCTTAGGGTGGTGCAAGATTTCCTCCGTTGACAGTCGGGGTTCGGATGGAGGAACCCTGACACCACTTAAGGCCCCTCTGCTCAGGGTTTGGGGCTTAGGGCACGTCTCAAGGTACAGGCTACATGGGCTATAGGCTTTAGTCTAAACTCCTAGTATCCCCCTTAATAACACACACCTAAACCCTAAACATAAAATCCCCTAGATAAGTTCCCCTTTATGGAGTTTGGACTATAGCTCACATGAGGTGCCACAGGTCAATTAAACGGCAGGTTGCAGGTATGGTCCCCGCTGGCTGCTGGTTTAGGGTTTGGGGATTCCCCACACCTCAATTAAACCTGAACCCACGCAATCTGAAGAACCCAACAAACCTTCAACCTGAAATCCCTATACTCCCTAGGCAAAACCCTGTAAAAATCCCAGTATTCCCTGAACAAAACCTGCATAGTCCCTAAAACCCTTTACAAAAGACACCGCAGATTCCAGAACCGCCAGCATGATCGACCTCATGCAACTCCACGAAGAAGAGGGATAGAGGAGGCCGCCACAGTGGAACCAACGGGCGCGAGTCTAGCCTTGGATGGGTTTAGCGGTTTAGGGGGATTAGGAATCTAATAGCCTTGGATGGGTTTAGTGTTTTAGGGGGATTAGGAATTTAGATTTAGAATTTAGGGCTTTAGCGTTGAGTCGAGGCTATCAGGATTGACGGTTTAGGGATCTAGGGCTTGGGCAGTTAGGGCTCTGGGGTTCAGGGATTCAAAGTTCTGGGTATAGGGCAGCGGCTTTAGGGTCGAAGGGCTGGAGTACGAAGGTGCTGGGTTGCTGCTTAAAGAACTCAATTTAAGTTACTACAACAAGGAAAGCCTATTATTTGCTGTATGCCCCTAACATGGGAACTTACGCTAAGTTCCTTAACGGCCTACGATGGTAGGTTTGGCACCCAACATGGAGTTTCTCAGAGTAACGGCACCTCGAGCCCCTAGGGATGTAGAGGGCTTTGAGCGGGGATTAAGGGGGTCCGGTTGAGAAGTCCCATGCACGGTTTTTTTGGGGCTGGTTGAACCAGTAGGAGTGATGTTGCCATATTATATACGTCTCATAAGTTGAAGGAAACAGGCAGGGACATAAGTTCACCCTCTATTTGGACTAAGAAATCCATAAAACATACTGCTCATCTACTCATCTGGATCTTGTCACAACTGCAGTACCAGCAAGCCGGAAGAAACGATGTATAATCGCACATTTTTCTGAAGACCAGCTTGGGACATATGCGGGTTTCCCAAAATAAGGGGTAACATTTTGGGGTCCCAATAATAAGGACTATAGTATTTTGGGGTCTATATTGGGGTTCCCTCATACCCTAAACCCTAAACCTATTTAGGGAAACTACCATCTTGATGTCGGGCCTGGTGTTCAAGGGTTAGAATCTGAAGCTGAAGAATCCCTGCTAGCACCCCCACAAAGAAGACGGAACGTGTTGAACCTACACCTCAAACTCCTGCAACCATGAACCCCGCAATCTACAGTGGGTCCCTGACATGAGTACCTACAAATATAATTCAGTACTCTTGATTACAAAAAAATGTATGTACAAGGCATCTAGGATCCCTCATAACTTTGGTACCTATCCCTCCAACTCCCTACATAACCCAAAATTCCATTGTATTTTCCTTTGCGCTTTCGAATTGATTCTCCATCATTGGGGTGCACTTTCCCTAAACCCTAAGACCTACACCCCGAACCTTAGAAATGCCCCCACGGCACCGGCCCGGCTGCGCAGGACGAGACATGCCATATTCCCCCTAACCCTGGCCCCTAAACCCCAAACCTAAACCAATGAGGGCTTACCTGGAGTTCCCAAATACCTATAACACTATCTAGATCACCATTATTTTAAGATTAAAGGCCATTATTACAGGTAATTGGGAGGTCCAGGTAGGGTTCAGGGCAACATGCTCACTGCAGCTGCGTCGCGCAATGGCAGGACCTGCCCCGGGCGGCGCTGGGGCCTGGCTTTCAAGGGTTTAGGGTCCAGTGACAATTACAACCTACTCAGTAGCAGGTATGCAAGTTGTAGGTCCAACAAGCGCACTTATGTCTACTTGTACTTGTATGGGAAGGACACAGTTCTAGCTACAGTCGCTAAGTAGCATATAGTGGGCTTGGTCTCCCCAAATAAGAATTGAAATGTGGAGTTTAGGGTCTAGTGTCTTAAGGTTTAGGGGTTAGGGTTCAGGGTCTTAAGGTTTAGGGCTTTAAGGTTTAGAGTTTGGGAGGGATCCAGATTGGTAGCTGCCACTTGAGTAGCATAATCGGAGTCGTATGTAATCCTCACAGGAGCTATAATCTAAATTCCCAGTATCCCCGTTATTAACCCCTATAACTGGGTTGGCCCCTAAAGCCCTTTGACAAATAGTAGTATATAAGTCCCTTATTAAAGCCATTAGGGAAAATATTGATTATCCCAGGGGCCTACCCAGTATAATCATCCCATAAAAAATCCCTTATATGACTCCCTTTCAGGAGGTAAGACTATAACCGACATGACACTCCTACCCTTCTACAAGCACCATGCGAAACTTGTTTGGAAATACCTGCCAAAGAACTACGCACCTGGAACTGCTCTTGCAAGAGGTCTTTACCCTAAACCCTAAACTCTAAACCCTAAGCTCTTGTAAGAGGTCTCTACCCTAAACCCTAAACTCTAAACCCTGATCCCTTATACCGCTGAGTAGAAGGACTTCCAACCTTAGGGGCTGGGGTTTGTGGTTTAAACCCTAAACCCTAAACCCTGACCCCATGGCACTCCTGGAACTGTAACCCCCAACTTCCTAGACCCCTCAAGCCTCGACCCTAAAATCCCTAAACCCTCCACCCTAAATCCTGAAACCCTACAGCCTAAATCCGTAAACCCTCATTCCCTAAACCCTCAACCCCTAAACCCTTAATCCCCAGACGCTCAATCCCTTAACCCTCCATCCCGAAACCCCTCAATCCCAAATTCCCTATACCTACCCCTCAATCCCTAAAACCTGACGCCCTGGACCCTACGTAGATCCTAATCCCGAATTCCTGCACTCTAACCCTAAACCCTAAACCCCTAAACCCCTAACCCCTAAACCCTAAACCCCTAGACCCTAAACCCCCCCCTAAAGCCCACCCCAGGCCTCAGCTGACAAAAGCGCTGCCAAACTCCTTGCCGTGGGCACGTCAAGCCACCGGCCCTCTGGCACCTTAGGGTTTAGGGTTTAGGGTTTTAGGGTTTAGGGTTCAGGGTTTAGGGTTTAAGGTTTAGGGTCTAGGATGGTTTAGGGTTTAGGGTTTAGGGTAACTTAAGCAAGGACACGGTGGATACTAAAAATCCTGCATGACCTCAGTACCCTTGACCCTGGTAAGTATGGCACTATATTATATGAAGGTCATGCGGGATTTTTAGTACCAACAGTGGGGCCCTACAGGGCTCAGGGTTTAGGGATTGAGGGTTTAGGGGTTGAGGTTCTGGTTTTTAGGACATTCAGGTTAACGCCTTTAGGGAGTTATGGTTTAGGGTCTGGGAACAGGGTTTGGAGTGTGGGTGCCAGGGCTTTCTAGAGTTTGTGGGTTAGAGTTTAGGGTGTGGGAACTAGGGTTGTAAACCCTAACCTCTGGACTAGATTTACGTAGTGTAGAAGGATGTAGAAGGCACCTTGAAAAGACCCCCTTGGGAATAAAGGTTACGGAGGCAGCTAGGGGTTTTGGAGCTCAGGCATTAGCTAAGGGTCGAAGGGTTCAGGAACCTAAACCCTAAACCCTCAACCTTTAGTAGGGCTGGCGGGGTAGGGTTTAGGGTCTAGGGTTTAGGGTGGGCTCGAGGGAAGGTTTTCAAGGTTCAGGGTTTAGAGTTGAAGGTTCAGGGGATTATTGTTTCGGCTTCAAGGCTTTGAGACAAAACCCGAATGGCCCTCAGTCTACTACGGCACGGGAAATTCTGGGGGTGTAGCCGGAAGAAGGGGACAAACAGGTTGAGAGTTTTCAGTTCATGCTTTGTGTAGGGGTTAAATAATTTGGGGAAAACTGAGTTGTAGGATTTACAATCATACAAAGCTACGGGCTACGGATCTCTTGGCTTCAACATGCTGCAATTCAATCTCTGGGGTCTAGTATGAGTGCTCTATGGCTCCTATATACCTACTATGTACCATATGTGTACCACTTAAGGGCCCCTAGAGCCTTCCCCGAAGAGGCTAGGTGCCCATACCCGGGGGCACGAATATTTGAAGGACACATTGTGAGGCCTGTCTCGCCCTGTAAACTAGGGTAGGTTTGGGAGCCTTGTGACAAATTCATATCTTTGTGGCTTTAGACCGAATCTATCAGGATCAAACGTGATAAGGTGATAACAATGCAACCTTAATTTCAAACCTACCCTGGTAAAGGGGGCTGACGGAGATGCTGGGTAATGATACAGAGCTTTGAGGTTAGAGATTACTAAACCCTAAACCCTAAACCATAATAAACCCCAAAACCCTAAACCCTAAACCCTCAAACCCTAAGCCACAAACCCTAAACCCTAAACCCTAAACCCTAAAACCCTAAACCCTAAAACCCTAAGACCCTAAACCCTAAACTATTAGGGTTCTTGAGTTTCTGAATTTCGGAGCTTGTGCATAGAGTTCCTCAGGTTGAACTTACCCTTAAAAGCCTATGAGTACGCTGATCCTTCCCAAAATTAAGGGTGCCTTTCCCTGGGGCTCTAAATCTATAGATAGTACCTACATTTGGCCCCAAACCCTATAAATAGTACATACATGGAGCCTTAAGGTTTTTCAGGGTCCCTATAACAAGGATTATAGTACATTCGTGTCTATATTGGCCCCCCCCACTTGGCGAAGCTACCACATGGAGATTACAAGCGGAGTACCTAAACCCCAAAAGTATGTAAAAATAATAGCCCTAAACCCTTAATAATAGCCATAAAGGCCATTATTTTACACTTTTGGGGTTCAGGTATGGGCAATTTTGGATTGGGCCTTCAGCATGTCGGAGCGAGGCAGGTATCTGGGCTTAGGGTTTAGGGTTTAGGGTTTAGGGTTTACGGTTTAGGGGCTACTTGGAGGGCTCGGGGACATAGAAAGTGTACTTATAACCTCTCTATGCCATAGAGTAGCCGCAACTATCCCGCTTGCTAACCCACTTACTACGTCCCTCCGACCCTCCTAGTGGTGGCTTAGGACTGAAGGGTTAGTGTTTTCCAGTGCAGAATTAGGATGTATTTGTCTGGCGGTTGCCAAATGGTGGCTTCCCAAAGACCGAGAGGCCACTAAGATATGCCTCAACGATTGCCCAAACAACCAAGAGAACATTAATTGAAGTGTATTCAAAGATGTGACCTAACCTAACCTGACCTGCCCTAACCTGGCAAAGCGAAACTGGATGGTGCTTGGTCGCGGTGACTTGCCTTCCTCTTCCACAACGTCTCACGGCCTCCTCCACGCTCAAGCTGTGCCGCACGTTCCTAGCCTGCAGGTCAAATGGCTGCAGGGCTCTGGCCAAGGACCAAGGCCTCAGGGTTCTGGCCAGGGCTCCCGCTGGCCAAGACGCGGAGGGCCGCCTGCAAGGAGGTGCCGCTGCGAGAGAAGGCGCAGCAGCACCCTGGCCCACTGCCTTGTTCTTGCTGTTCCATTGCTTTGCCGGCGGTTGATGCTTGAAAGGCAGCCAAAACGATTCATGGATGTGTCCCCTCATCAAGCAATAACAAAAGTGACTGCTTCTCCAAAATGCCATCCAGTTCAACGTCAATCCTTTATTCTAGTTGTATCTGCTGCAGCTGACTCACACCCTAACCCTAAACCCTGAACCCTAAACTCCATAAGCCTGAACCTTATACGCAAGTGAGCCTTTCTTTTAACCCAGGGCTCCCCACATACGGACCTTCTTGACATCTTACAGAATAAGGCTATATGCTCTTATTGGTCTTTAAAATTTCAGCATAGCAAAATTACAAACGACATACAACAAACAACCTAATCTCGTTGAGCGCCCCGCACAGGACCTTTGATCTCAAGAACATCCAACCCTGTTGATCCCGAATTTTGAGGACACCCATACGGAAGCATCCATAGATAATTACGGAGACAGACATATAGATCCCAAAACGCAAAATCATTATCCTAATTTTGGGGATCCCGAAATGGCGCCCCTAATTTGCGGAAACCCGAATTTCTGCAAACGTCTACATCCAGTTTCCATTTCATCTTCCACGTACTTGGCCCTTTGCTTTTTGATTACTGGGATAAAGCACCTGAACCCTACCCCACATGTCGTGTGTATATATGTATATATATATATGTATACATATATATATATATCTCTCTCTCTCTCTCTCTCTCTGCTTTGGGCCGAGAGGCAGAGTTTGACCACGAGGTGCCATATTGCTGGGCGTCAGGAAATTAGTTCACCAAAAGGAAAATAGTTCACCAAAAGAAAGGTTTGACTTTGGGGGTTTAGGGTTTAGGGTGTCATTTGCAACGTTCCCGCTTGCAACTGACAAGGCAGTAGGAGACATAAAAGCGTCGAATGCAACGCCTTTAAGGACAGCTACTTTGTACTATGAGTTGGAATAGCCCAAGGTGTGCTTATAGTTTGCCTTGCCCTCCCCCATGGAGCTCCAAAAAAAACCTTCTAAAGACTATTGCGTTTGGATTGGGGCCTATATGGGTTTCGATGTCAGTTCGGGAGAGTAATCTGGGGGCCTTGAAGTTTGGGCGTAAACTGCTCCATAGTTGTGTTAGGATTGTTGGAGAACGATGTCGGCAACTATTCAAGCTTCGTCGGTAGGTCGAGAACCAGTATTGCTCTCTCTTCCCCAGCAACGAAGGCTAAACATGTTTAATTTTTTTTATAGAGACCCAGAGAGGAATTAGGATTCGGGCCTCCCAAAAATTTGACCGCTGTCGTTACATTAGAGCCACTAGAGGGCTGGTAGTTTATGTATGGGAGCTGAGAAAAGGATGGCTGGGGCAACGGCTTCCGGAATACGTTTGGAGTTTGGAGCTTAGGGTTCAGGATTCAGTTTAGTCGCAGTACTATATGCATAATATGTTTGTTCATCCACTGTAAACATTAGATCGCTCGTGTTATTATTGATCCAAATCTATAGTCTATAGGGTATAACATATGGTTTCTATACTAGAAGTGAGTAATATAGCTTGGGCTGGTATTCCCAAAATAGGTACCTAGGATCCCTTGGGGGGGTCATTCTGCAAGAGCCTTGCTTTACTTCACCCCTGCCTCGGAGACTATCTCACAGAGATGCACTAGTTCCGGGTTGGCCCCT
Source organism: Symbiodinium pilosum (assembly GCA_905231905.1). NCBI lineage: Eukaryota > Dinophyceae > Suessiales > Symbiodiniaceae > Symbiodinium > Symbiodinium pilosum. Next base: position 89,122 of record CAJNIZ010017424.1, read on the forward strand.
AAAACCCATTGAAGGATATTCGTATATAGTGTCCCCTGTTGAAGCCATTAGGGAACATATCAACTGTCCCAAAGCACCACCTTATACCTTTTACCCAGAAGACCTTCAGTTTTAGGATTGCATATCAGGCATTATACCAGAAAACCCTAAAACTGGACGTCTTCTGGGTCTAAGGTATACAACCCCCCCACCCCCCAAGAATTACAGTCTTTGGGGGTCCTAAGTGATGAGCAGCCACACGGTATCCCTTTAAGTTGGTTGCTTCCTACAAAAGGAAAAGGCCAGGCTCCTAAATGCTTTAGACTTTAGGGCTTAGGGGTTTAGGGTTTAGGGTTTAGACTTTATAGGGCTTAGGATTTAGGATTTAGAGCCCGAAATAATGAAACCTCCCAAGCCCCCGAATATCAACTATTCCAATTGTGGTATACTATAGCTTATAGGAAGTATTTAGCAATGCATAGGGGGCTGCGGGGTTTAATCTTGGGGAGAGGGGATTAGCTGTTTCATCTAATTCAAGCAGGTTGCCGGCATAGTGTTAGCTCGAACCACGCGGTTTAGGGCTTAGCAGGGTTTAGGGTTTAGGAGGGTTTAAGGTTTAGGAGGGTTTAGGGTTTAGAGTTTAGTAGGGTTTGGGGCTTAGTAGGGTCTAGGGTTCAGGGTTTAGTAGACTTTAGGGTTTAGAGTTTAGTTGGGTTTAGGGTTTAGGGCTTAGTAGGGTTTAGGGTTTAGTAGGGTTTAGGGTTTAGGAGTGCTTAGGGTTTAGAGTTTAGTAGGGTTTAGGGTTTAGGGCTTAGGAGGGTTTAGGGTTTAGGAGGGCTTAGGGTTTAGAGTTTAGTAGGGTTTAGGGTTTAGGAGGGTTTAGAGTGTAGTAGGGTTTAGGGTTTAGGAGGGTTTAGGGCTTAGGAGGATTCAGGGTAAAAACATTGCCCATACGCTTGGCTGGGATACTGCTTCAGGCATGCTGTCATGATGAGGGTCGCCAAATTCATCTCCACAGACTGAAGTGGGTCCTAGCATAGAGACCGAAACAAAACCTGTGAAACAGAAGCATGTCCCCGACATTGGGGGAACCCCTTCAGGAACCCCGCTCCCCTAGCTTTACATAATTTTGGGGGGGGAGCCCGACATAAACATTTCCGAGCAGTGCTAGATGAACAAACTTCTAATGACAGCTGCAGCGGCAAGAGGCTCGTTGACATCAGCTTCCTTAGTTTCATATTTTGGGGGCTTCCCTCAGCCCTAAATGCGTAAACCCTAAACTAGGGAATGCAGGATATCTAGGATAAACTTCGCTGTTTTCGTGCAGTCCCTTTTTCTTTTTGAACAACCGCCCGTCTATCCCATCTATGCCCCGAAACGTTTTGCAATACAGATCCGCACATCTCGAGGCGCTAGAGCTTCCTCAGCTCCCCCTTGAAAATTCTCAAAACATCTCTACGTGATGCCTTCAGCCCTCATAGCTTTCCAAGGTCCCCAATGTCACCCTTTCTTGAATTCCCGCGAACCCTAGGGCCTAATCTCTGAAAGCTTCTATCTCAGCCCGGGCGTCGATGTACGAGGCATTGAAGCTTGACTGCACAACGAAGCCTGGCTGCAGTAGCTTGCTGCTGCTCAGGAGGTCTAATAAAGGTCCAAGTACCCACATATTAGGGCTTTAGGTCCCAAATACCATTCAGCTTGATGTTTGGGACCTGGATACCCCACTGTAATGCATAACCAGTGTATGGCCCTGTAACCACTATTTTCACCTCTAAATAATCCCTACGCATATATTCGTTTGAAGCCCTATACCGTAACACCCATATAATCCATTTTGACCCCTATATACTCCATCTTAACCCCTTTTCGTAACCTTGAACCCCGAGTCCTACCTGGAATGGCTCGATCGAGGGCCAGGGTGTCATTGAGCGGACTCAGGACTTGAAGCCTCGAGCTAAAGCAGGAGTTTGAAGGCTCAAGGCTACCAGGACCCTCCTTGTACCCTTAATTGGGGATATATGGTCCCTAATAGTAGGTACTTAGGCCCTAATAGAGGGTAGGAGGGGGGTCTAGGTAGTTTGTAGCTCATTGAAGAACCCTAAACCTCTAAACCCTAAATCCTCATCACTAAGCCTTAAACCCTGGGGTTGTTAGTGGACGGAGGTTCAGGATGTGCACGGTAGTTAGGCCGGCTTAGGACTTAGGGTTTAGGGGTGTG
>CAJNIZ010017435.1:0-24729 GCA_905231905.1 Symbiodinium pilosum
GGCTTAGGGCTGAGGGTTTGGGGCTTAGGGCTTAGGGCTCAGGGTTTGGGGCCTCGGGCTTAGGGCTCAGGGTTCAGGGTTTAAGGCTTAGGGCTTAGGGTTTAGGGCTTAGGGTCTAGGGCTCGGGGTTTAAGGTGTAGGGTTCAGGGCTTATTCTACTATGCGTGCTATACATCTAGGTGAGTGAGCCCGCTGGGTAAGACCGCCTAAGATATCATTCCTTGACAGGACCCACCATTGTGTTGTTTCAAAAGCGCGCGGCCTGGTTTAGGGCTTATAGGGTTTATAGGGTTTAGGGTTAAGGGTTTGAATAGGGTTTAGGGTTTGTAGGGTTTAGGGTTTAGGGTTTATTAGGGTTTGGGGTTTAGGGTTTAGGGTTGAGGGCTGCATCCCGCCCCAGGGTACCCAGAACACTGAGTTGTAGTACCGGTTTATCTGTCAAAGCTGATTAGCCTCAAAATTCGTGCGTTCTCTTGCACACCAAGGTTCAGAGAACAAGTTCCTACCGGAAACTAACATGGCAACACTAAAGACAACGTGGAAACCCCAAGAGGGCGTGATAATTAGGGACTGCAGTCCCTTTAAATGGAAGCCATGCGTTTCCTGGCGGCAGTGTATTCCTTACCCTAAAGGTCCACCTACTTCATGTGCGCGTACTTCCCCCAAAAACTGATATTACAAGTGACTATAGCCCGAATTCCAAGATCCTCAACCCTAAACTTGCTCTTAACCCTAAACCCTTTGTAACTATTGGGTACTTAGGAGTTCTCAAGATCCTCGCCGATTGAGTGCGAAAGGGGCTTATGGTCGAGGAGTTCGAGTTTAGGTTTAGGGTTAAGGGCTTAGGGGCTTAGGAGTTTAGGTTTCTATCTCAACATCTATGGATCTGGAATAGTCCTTCCCCTGGAAGCCACAAGGGACAGATTGAGATCTACATATCCATGATCTCCTGTAAAGCAACATGCGAAGGATGTCTTGTAGAAACCCCTAAACCCTAAACCTTGAGCTGCTACATGAAACTCAGGCTACTGACTTTTTTTGTCTACTGATTCTTTGAGTAGACCCCTTAAACCACCTGGGGCCAGTCAAGGCCTATGTGGACTGCTGGTGTGCAGGCAATGTGCTCCCTGGCTACAGCATATTGTTGATACATGAGCTATAGTCTAAACTTCTTAAAGGGGATTGTGTAGGGGAGCATTAGTCATAGGGGTTGTTTAGGGGGATACTAGGAGTTGAGACTAAACCCTAAACCCTAAACCCCAAAACCTAAACCCCAAACCCTAAGCATAGCGCTCCAAGGTTCTAGGCGTTATAAGTTATAGGGCAAGTTTTGGGGCTGGGGTTTAGGGTTTAGGGTTTAGGGTTTAGGGGAGCTGCTTTTCTTGACAGCCTTGGACTTGCGGGCGCAACACAGCGGCAGGCTCAATCAGAGATACTTAAGTCCAGCAGAGTGAAAAGCTGAAGTACTGCATCACTTGACCGCTAGGCCGCCGACGTGGACTTAAAATTTAGTCAAGGTTGAGGGTGGAGACCTTCAGTTTTTAGACGTTACACAGTAAAACTCTTTATTGCAATCCTGCAACTGAAGGCTACTTGGGCCTCAGGTGGGGCTTGGGGTTGATTGTAGGTAGCCTGCAGCATAAGCTTTAAACCCTAAACCACACATGGGCAGAGATACACCTATGCTCGCGAACCCATTCAGCAAAGATGGCTTCCCCAATATCAGGACCAGTCTTGAACCAGGGACTCAGAGAAAGAACAGCAATGTGGGAACTTGCCCAGTATGATCCCTATGCACCCCACTTGCGTGCGTATACATGACCTTTTCAAGCCTTGTGCGAACCCTAAAGCGATTCGTCGAGCCCTTAGAATCTTGGAACCCACTTCGGGAGCCATAAACCTTGCGCGTTACCATTGCAAGGAAACAATCTATACGTAACGGTTCAGCGTTTAGGGTCTTGCGCTTTGATGATGATTTCTATAGCCCAAAGGGTCCATGCAGCTATAAAGACTGTATTTGGGCCCCAAGCCAGTTGTATTTGGACTCTTTTGGGCTGGAAGTGCGTAGTATATACCGACATGGAGCCTTTGGGCAGTAAATCCATATTGTGGTAACTCAGGGTTTACCCGCCTGCGAAAAGACCTTAAACCCTAAACCCTAATGAAACTTCACATCCTCAATTGCAGGTCCCCACACTAACCGTATGGGTCCAGTACGCCGTGATTCCATATTATGGGGTCCTTATAACAGCAATGGTTACTTGATTCTGGAAGCATATGCTAGTTGTGTACTGTGGTCCCCTGGAGCCTTACGGTAAGTCGTGAGAGCTGCTGAGGCAGGAAAAGCTCAACAACGACGAGAATCTGGACCTCCAAAAAGCCCAACCCTACACCCTAAAGACCCGGAAGCCCTGTCAACCCCAAACCCTAAACCCTATAAACCATAAAACTTAAACCCTAAACCCTAAATTCTAGAACTTCCAAAACCCAATGCAGCAAGCCTAGGAGTTCCTTCATACGTCCGCGGCCCAGAGGTTGATGTCTTGACCTTAGGGTTTATAGTGTTTTTAGGGTTTAGGGTTTATAGGGTTTATAGGGTTTATAGGGTTTATAGTGTTTTTAGGGTTTAGGGTTTAGGGTTTATAGGGTTTAGGGTTTATAGGGTTTAGGGTATTCGGGCCCCCACGCACCGGCTCAGGGTTTAGCATAATGGCTAAACATTGCAGGTGTGGAGACTTGAGAATGCTGACAGCGCCGCTGGTCGCAACGACGTGAATGGTAACAAGAGTAGATAGAATGCTGCGAAACCTGAAGCTCAAACCCAATTGCAATAGGCTCCTGAATAATTACCAATTAACTCCTTCCCTTTACAACCCTCAGATATCTATAGCGAAATATACCTCACGACCATGTCTTTTTCGGCAATTGTCTTGGCCCCTACATTCCCAACAGTCCAGGTGCCCAAGGTTGCGAAAAAAACAGCAACTGGAAATGGCTGGTAGAGGTGGGCTGCGAAGACGTTCCTTGGCTCAACTCCGTTGCGCATGAAAAAGATAGGTGCTCATTTGTTTGGCTTTGTGGTGTAGAACTTGGTGCTAGGAACCGAAAACCCTCCCCGAAACTAACTTGGAACCCGGAATGCGTTTCATACATATTGCTCCGACTACTGTGCCCCTAAATGCTTCCAAGAGATGATCTCCTCCATCCACTGTAGGACTGCTCGAGCGTCGAAGCACAAGACTGCGCCGCAAACTGCCCTGCCAGCTGTTTCGAGCCGCTCCGTCTGCAGGGACGTAGCCTTAGGGAGTAACAGTCTGGAGCTTGGGGTGCAAGATTTTAGGTTTCAGGGTTACCCTTGGAGGCTGCAAGGTTTATAGGGTTTTGGGCCTTCCCAACATGAATGCGTCCCTTTTCGGGAGGTCCCTGCAAGAGTAGTGATATTGTTTGGAGTTCGTGAGGAACCTTCATTTTGAGACCCTAGGCCCTAAACCCTGAATCTTGGCTAAACACTCAGGGCCCAGGCGATTGTGGGGGATTATGGGGATCCCTTTTAGGGGTTGCAAGATTCAGGATTCGGGTTCAGGATATGGGGGGTTGATTTGAAGGTCCTTTGGGGAGTTTTGCAGGGGGTCCTGTATGTCTATAAGGAAATATACGGGAAAGTATTGTCCATCAAGGCCATTTTGGGAACAGAGTGTTGACCAACAACCATATGAACAAGTAGAAAGCTATCATACAAGCCTTCAAACCCAAGTAGCGATTTCTGTTCCCAGGGTCCAGGAGTATGTGATTATTGTATACTGGACCCTGGGGTTAGGAATTAGGTTGAGAGATGTGTATGAGGAAGCAGCTTCACTCCTAGCAAGTAGAACCAAGGTCTAGCATCCATTCTCCACTCTCGCCTCAAATTTAGGTTTGCACCTTTTGCTAGTTGTCCAGTTTATACACCCAATCAGTAAGTTGTTCTTTTGAGTGAACCTCCTGTCCTATGCTTCCTGATGGTCTACACCTTCTCTTTCGCCTGCCGAAGCTTACCTTGTGCCTTGTTCTTCTTTGATTCAAGTCTGGGTGAAACTTCAGCTCTTCAAACCTTGTTGGGAAGTCCTTTTGTGACATAAGGAAGCGAACAGTTTAACATTTTTACTGAGAGAGTACACTCCCGGAAACTAGCATGGAAACCCCAGAAGATCACTATAAAGACTACAGTCCCTCTAAAGGGTACTACATGGGTTTCCATGTTAGTTTGGGGAAGTGTAACGGGCAAGCAAGAAGAACTACGCCGCAGCTCCAGGACAAACAGCAAGACCATCGGGTGCAGATGTACAGATAGCTGTACTCCGCATCTGCATTGTCTGGTCCAGGCCTGGCAAGTAGAGTATCAGCTGAAATAGCGTGGTCCACAAAAAAAGGATGGAACTACAATCTTTTTCTGAAACTGCATATTCGATGAATATGATTTTACCTTCCTCAGCCACCAAGAAAACCCCTAGTGGGCCGTCTTGAAAATGTGGGTCTGTCTTTGGCGTGGAAGTCCTGGGCGGGAAGAATGCTCCGAGGAGGTATACCCAATGGTCTCCAATATGGGGGTTTCCCAAAATTAGGGGTAACCTCTTTGGGGGTCCCTATAATAAGGACTATAGTATTTTGGGGTCTATATTGGGGTCCCCTTATTTTGGGAAACTACCATATGGAGTGTGTGTCCCCAAGGGGTGGAGAGGTCCGTAAGGGGACTTCGAAAAAGCAGTCCCACGAGGAGGAACATTCTCAGTCCGTGCTTGTAAGGCCTTGCTAGGGTCACGGGTTTAGGGTCATGTGAGTCATGTGCATTCTCACATGGTGCAGGACACCCTGACTGGTATGCACTCTAATCCTGCAGCCCCTGTCTCGTTAGGCATGAAGAGGAATTCTGAGCGTCTTTGTGGACCTTGACCCCCAGCCTCCTGAGCACTTCCTTAGCGATATGACGCATGCATGTATGTGTATTTAGATATGGATATTCATACATGTATATATATACATATAGGTATATACTCGTTTGTGGTTATATCTATGTGTATATATAGATGTGTATCTGTACACATAGGGATGGTGAATTCTCAGGGTTGAAGCTGTGTCTTCCAAGAGTCTTAAAGCAGCACGTACCATGAGCCCAATCTTGCACCTCCGTGCACCTCTGTGGACTTTCCAAACTTTAGGGCCTCGACCTCCAATCCCCCAAATCCTAGACCACAGAATCTGTATACCCTTGCCCAGGACCTTGAAAGCCTACTTCAAGCCCCAGACACCCCAAAAAACATCCTGTAGGTCCTAAGCTATAGACCCTGGGCCTCAAACCTCAAGCCATAGACCCTGTAGTCCCCCTGAAGTAGATAGAATATGGAACTCCCCAAGCCCCTAATAAGATCCCCATGTACCTCCATATTTCCATCTACTTCAGGAGACTAGAACCCCAACATGTCAGACCGTACACACCAACCCCTGGAGTATCTTCGCACAGCAGGAGCCGGGAAACGCCACCCCCAAGGCTGTGAGATTTCGTTGTTTTCCCAAACAGGGGTTTCGGGCTGGGTCCGGGTGATGTGGGTTTGGGTCTGAGGACTTGGAATGTAGGGTAGTTAAGGGTCTAGGGTAGGAGGTTTAAGGCTTTGAGTTTGGAGCTAGATTTCGCTCCTGCTGTTCGAGCTCTAAGGGGATCCATGCGGCCCGTGATTGTCCGGGCAAGAGATACGATGGTTTAGGGTTCCCTGGCTTTGTAGGAGTTTTAGTAGAGAAGGGGGAGGATTCTCAATGGTTGGTCTGGTGTAGCGTATGTGTTAGCTTATGTTGCAGGTTGCAGGAGAAGGCAGGGGTTTGAGCAAAAAGGTCGTTTTCAGCACACATTCAGGCTTCTGCTGAACAAACTTGCTAGATTCGTTGTGGGAAACGAAAGAGAAGAAAAGAGTTCTTCGTTTTGGGCATGCAAGGGGGCTGACTGGCACTATTGATGCTGATGTTCAGTGATTAAGCTGCTTCCCAGATACAAGGGTTATTCCCAAAACTATGGGCCTTTTTGGCGACGAATCATAGTACGACACCTAGTAGTGGGGGGCACCGAAATGGGACCCTTGTTTTGGGAACTACCCACATGCTGGATGCTTTGGCCTCGGAGTCAGACTCTACCCGGTAAGCATTATAGGGTTCCTCACAAAAAGTCGGGAGTGTACACATAGGTTGCCGATGGTAGAGGCCCTAGTCCCTAACCCCTAGCGTGCAGGTGAGCGTCTTGGAGTTGTTAGATCCCCATGCGGACATGCGGCTCCCCGTTTCTGACCCAAATAAGGATTTAGGGGTTAGGGAGGTCGTATCATCTCTGTCAGCCTCACTGTTCGCCATTCTTGTCAGTTCTTGACAGACTAAAGCCCCAAATAAGGAACGTCTAACTCCGCTTTTCTTCATTTATCGAATATGACCAAACCAGTAATCCCTATCTGTACACAGACCCCCCAAGGCGAAGTCCCAAAGCCTGAAAAGGTACACTCTTGACTACGGGGCCCTATTCACTCCAATGCAGGCATTGTTCACAGACATCAGGGCCCAACGTAGGTATCACTACAGACAGGCAGCCTCAGAGTAAAGTGCGAAGCCCTTCCCATGACCGTTGCTAAATGACGGGTTGCCCTTCCAGGTCCAAAACTGAGGGGAAAACAGTAGGGAAATGCAATAATGAAACAACTCCAACACCGTAGCATTGTTTACGGTGTAGGGTCCACTGTAGCAGTTTAGGATTAAGTAAAGTAGCTCATCCCGATTCTGTTGTAGTCTTTAATGATCCTGCTCAATCTACAAGCCAAAGCTCATACCGCAGGATGAGTCGTCCCCATAGGGAAACTCCAAAACTCAGAAGCGAATTGTTTAACGCAAGTAGTTTGTGCATAGACTTTACGAGCGGAGTCCTAGCCTGAAGCCTCATGAACCCTATACGACAACTCCGGCAAAATTAAAATGGATTCAGTAGGGTGATTCCCAGTCAACTCAAAATCGCAGACCTTGAACCTCAGACTCCAAAGCCCGAGCCGCATATTTTCGACCTCTTATAGACTGAGCCCCCAAGCTAGCAAGCCTTAAAACCCTAAACCCTGAACCCTAAACCTTAAACCCCTGCAAGCCTTCCACCTTTACCAAACCCTAAACCCTGAACCCTAAACCGTAAAGCCCTGCAAGCCTTCCACCTTTACCAGCAGGTGCCCGTCGAAGAGGTTTGCGGGGCCTCGGCACTTGCAACCTCCCCGGAGCCACTACGATCGACCACAGAGTTTAAAGTTTGGGTATGAGGAAAGAGGCCCAAAGGCTCCATGTAGCTGTATGGTATATACTTAGGGCCCAAAGAGGTTCCCATATAACTACTTTAGGGCCCAAGTATATCCCATACAGCTACATGGAGCCTTTGGGAGGGGGTTGTGGGTTTAGGGCTTAGGGTTCAAGAGATTAGGGTTAGCGTTTTCAATCGTGGTGTCAAGGGCTGGGATTTGATGGTTTGAGCTCAGGATTCGACTATTTCGACACATTTGATCACGTTTTTGTTCTGGCCCCGTGCATTCACGTATACTTGAATGGTGATGCACGTTCGAGCTCGGGCTGTGTGTGTAGTGTAAAAGGGAGCCAGCAGCTCAATGCAGGTGCTCTGGCAGTTGGCCAGGCCATCAGCTATGGCAAATGAGGGGTGACGAACCCCTCACCGTAAGTAAGTCCTAGACCTAGGAACCTAAGGGATCCAAGGAGATTGTGGAAAGATCTTGGGGCCCGCTTTTGTATTACATAGGGACTACCTTCCCAAGTATGGTTAGGTGGACCCCTCCCCTGTAATAGTGGTTATAAGGGATAATAAAGGATGATATTAGGATCCTAGTATATTCCTATTATACCACTAGTACAGGGTGGGGGGGTCCTCCTAAAGTATGGGAAACAGTGTCCGCTGACGGGAAGCTGATTTCCTTTTCCTGTGTCTTCTTGTCTTCTTGCACAGGTTTCTCAAAACAGCCCATTTCCTTAATGGGGGCCCTTGTAGCCTCCTTGTAAGCCCAAGAAGTTTTTGGGGCAGCTAAGGGAACCTGTTTTGAAAACTTGCGTCTAAACTCCTCAAAGGAGGTTTTATAAGGGATGATATAGTGTTTACCAAGGGAGATCCTAAGAGTTTAGACTATAGCTCATTCGCAAGGTTGAACCATTATCGTCTTCAGCCGCAAGAAACTACTGCCAGTTGTAGAGGCTAGTTGATTGATAAACGCTTGTGGATAATACGGTTTAGGGTCCAGGGTTTAGTGTCGACGGCTTAGGGGTCGGAGTGTTAGAGTTTAGGGTTTAGTGGAATGTCGGGGATTTGAAAATTTACGAGGGCTGTTACAATTCTTGCATATCTCAGGAAAGACCCTTCTTTTGACACGGCAGTCACTCCTTGAGCCGTGTATGCGCCCTGAACATCCCTACAGAAATCTAATCACTAGCGTATCTTCAATTTGAATTTGATTTCCTTATAAGCATGTTCTTGGGTTTCGGGTCCCCCACATACACCTCAGCATACTTCATTTCCCTAACGCTGCCACAAAAATCGAGGCACAGCATACTACCACAATCCTTGATCGGGACCTCTATGATACAACCTCCCTGTGATTGCCGTTAAATGCCCCTACAAGGCCGGAATTTGCGAAGCCCCTTCCCCCAATCAAGGCTTCATTCGTTTCAGAACTGCATCGGGAACGCCGCGACGCTTAGCAAGCAAATTTTGCGAGATGCCAAGATGTTTAGAGTTTAGGGTCTAGATTTTGGAGTTTACAGTCTAGGGTTCTTGGACTGGAGTTTTGGGTTTAGGACTGTGGGTTCGGGTTTTAGGATTGATGGTGTATGTCTTTCATACTTACTGGTGGTTCGTCAAGGAATGTTGAAATGGGTTCTCGGGACTAGGATCGGAGATGATGTAGAGACCACCAGAAGGATTTTCAAGGAGTTATGAGACACCAGTTTTTGTTTGGCTGCAGTTGAGTCGTATTGAACATAGGCATCGGAAAAACTGATGTACTGCCCCCCCCCCCCCACCCCAATATAGAATGAGATCTTATCCCTCTGGCATTCTGATTAGGCTCAAGCACTAAAGAGCATTATTCATACACACCGATCACCATCAGGGCCTTTCTTTTCTGGGTTTGGTCTTTTGTGTGGAAGCCTTTTCAGGAAAAGAAATATTTATCAGGGGGTGGCGGGGGGTTGTTATTTGGTTGCGAGAATACACCGTTGCTATGCTCCAGAAGAAGGTTGTACAATATCTATACCCTAAACCCCAAACCCGGGACCCTAGACCCCAAACCCTAAACCCTAAACCCTGGAGTCCATGCATTCCAGTTTCATTGCTTCAGTGACTCTTAGTTCAGGCTTACAACAGGGTGTTGTACTGCAAAACTTGAGCTGGCAATCTCAAAGAGGTCCCTGCGTTTAGGGTTTAGGGTTTAGGGCTTAGGCCGCTATATGAGCTATAGTCTAAACTCCTTCAAGGGCGGTTATGTAGGGGATTATACAGGGGAGTACTATACGGGTTATTAAGGAGGATGCTAGGAGTTTAGACTGTAGCTCATATGATTTTCTGCGCAGATTAGGGGACCGATCCCACAGCAACATGCTTTCACACGTGTATCCAGCACCGATGTCTGAAATAACGAGCATACCTTCAATCATGAGCAGGGGCCTTAGTGCAATAGTCTGGCTTCCCACAAGTAAGCCCCGAAGAGGATATACTTCAGGGTTGTGGCTTAGGGTTTATTAGCTGACTTGTCCGGGTTCTTAAAAGTCCTAGGTAGGAGCCCCTCAGCCCCAAATCTTATGTGGAGGGTTGTCAAGTAGGTGTCCGCTGCAGGGCACCTCAATTCCAAGAAGGGATCATCATTGTAACAACCTAAACCGTAGACCCCAAACCTATGTGGTAATTTCCCTAAATAGGGGGACCCCAATGTAGACCCCAATATATTATAGCCCTTATGGGGAGCCTCAAAATGGTACCCCTAATTTTCGGAAATTACCTTACAGCCTAAACCCTAAACCCCACATGGGTGGTTGTCAAAATTATGGTCCCTTTTTGGATCCCTATGATAATACGGCTCCTAATACTAAGGTACCCAAAATCGGTATGGGCCCTTAGCCTTTTTAGGGGGTTAAAGGGACCCTTGAGGGTACATATAGGGTATATAGTAGGGAAATAGGATCCCAGGGTTAAGGCCCCATACTAGGGGCCCATGGGTTTTACCATCATTTTGACAACCGCCCTAAACCCTAAACCCTAAATCCTTAACCCTAAACGTTGAGGATTCCAGGTATAAGCCAGATCACAGCCCAGTGACCCTTGAACATCGGGTTTAGACTTCATGTTGTATGGTTTGGAGCTCCAGGCTTCATATATTTTAGGGATTGGGGATCAGGGACACAGGTTTAGGGTTTTGGGGTTTTAGGGTTTAGGGTTTTAGGGTTTCATGGTTTCAGGGTTTGGGGTTTGAAGGTTTTAGGGTTTAGGATTTTAGGGTCTATAGGGTTTGAGGGATTGGGATTCATGTGGCTTCAGAAGTCGCAAAAATGCAAGCAAAGGTCTGACTCCACTTGGGGCATGATGAGCAACCAGTTCGCTTGCTTTTGCATTGGGGACCTCCAGAAGGAGTGGACAACCTAAACCGTGACGGCCACTTCAACCTGCAGAAGCCCTACACTCCCTAAAAGGGGGTTATATAGGGGATTATATAGGGGACTACTATAGGGTTTATTAAGGGGGATACTAGGACAACTAGGAGTTTAGACAAAAGCTCAAATCGCAAATTCCTGGACCATATATGAGCTCCAAACCATGATTCAGCCTATGAACTTCATAAACCCGAAGCCGTGATCTGCAGGAGCCCCATAAATTCGTATGCCGCCCCTTGCCACAACTGTATAAGGCAACGATTCAATGCGATCAGGTCATAACTGGCAGTCGTTCGTGGTACCCATCTGATACATAACAGTCATCGCCATAGGGCTGGGGTGTTGACTAGGGGTTTGGGAGTTTGGTACTCTCATGGTGACTTGCATGTTGAGCCAACAGACTTCTTATTCAGCAGTGTACCCTCCTCCCCCTTGAAATTGGAGAACTCCTTCCGCCGAATCAGTTCACTTCATATCTCCAAGTGTTCAGAATGTACAAGCCTTCTTCGGGGAAGTAACCTCCTCCTCGTCCTCCTCCAGCTTCGGTCATCGCCTGTCTGTTCTCGGCTTGGACCTGCGGCGTTTGTGGTGGTTTTCAGCAGTTTGGGAGAGTATACAGACCTAGAAGACTGACCCTCAGTTCCCTCGAGTTCGGGGATGTTCAGATCTCTTTGGAATTGGAATGAATGGATGTTCGCTTGAGATCAGTTTTCAAGTCCAGGCAAGAAATCGCGCACTCACAGTCCCGGCTCGGTTTGGGCAGGAGATCCACCAGCAGCGATGCTGTGAAAAGAGCAACAATACATTGGAGTTTTTGCAGAATCTCGGCTGGGAGACATTGGCATGTTTTTTGTGGTCCAAAGTGCAGGGTATGCTTCTGCTCATTGTACGAGATTCAATCGAAAAGGTAAAGGTTTTTAGTGCGGAGGGTGCCAAGTACCTCCCAGCGCTTTTGGAGAGTCTGAGCTTGCAGACTACAAGATTCCAACAGGTTGCATCGCACAGGGCTACCCATCACCCTTTTTGAAGTAACCCCCCAAATTCTAAACCCTAGAATCTAAACCTACACATGTATTCAGCTATGCGTGATATGCATGTCTTTATCCTTGTAACCTCATCACGGTCGCACCCCGAATCTTAAACTTAAACCTTGAGCGCTAAGCCTGGGCTTGGGATCATAGATTTAGAGTTTGAGGGTTTAGAGTTTTAGGGTGTGGGGGCTTGAGACCATGACCTACACAGGTCGACATACTCTCCCACAAACTACCCACTAATGGACGCCCAAAAGTGGATACGGGCCTTTCCCAAACTTGGAGGTACCTTTTTGGAGTCTCATAAAAGCTACAACATTTTGGGGTTTGTATTGGGGTCCCCGTATTTTGATAAGCTATCATATGAGCCATAGTCTAAACTCCTTAAAGGGGGTTATATAGGGGATTATATATGGGACTTTTATAGGGGCTATTAAGGGGGATACCAGGAGTTTAGACTACAGCTCATATGAAACCACCGGGCGTAGCCAAGGGCCGGCCTTTGCACAGCGGGGGGCTCAGCAACACAGGGTTCGGGGTTTCCTAAACCCTAAACCCTAAACGCCTAAAAAGAATCCCAAAGGCAATTATTCTACATGCGTTTGGGGCTCATGTTTTGGCTATCCAGGGTTGAGGGTTCAGGATTTAGGGCCTGGGCTCGGATTCAGGTTTAGAGCTTGCGGCTCAGGGTTTAGGTAAAGGGTGTTAAATTTGGGGTTTTGGGTTGGGCGCTGCGACTGAGCGTGTGTTTTCGTTTCTTTGGCCACTTTAAGCTTTCATTACTCAAAATCTTTTTCTGACTGGAGCCTGTTTCCAGAAGTAGCCTACGAGAAGAACTTCTCAGCAGGGCCAGCTCCCGAATTATCATACACGTTTTCGAGGCCCACACATCAGAATCATGTTCAAATTTAGTTTGCAAGTAGAGAAAGCAGTTTGTCAATATCTCATGGCTGAGCATTGGAAACTGCGGAACGTATCCCAGATGGTCCAAGTACTGAAAACAAATTAGGGTTGTAGGTAACCAAAAGCCATTTGGGTTACAGCTTTTGCATTGTCTAAATTCTACCCTGCCCCAAACTAACATGGAACCCCGCAGGAGTTTCCCATAGAGATAGGGGGTTTCCATGTTATTCGGGGGAGGGTTCAACACCTTCACGAATTCAGCTTTCAATTTCTTGTCTGTTTAAAGCTCAATTTGCATAAACCCTCTATATCCCTGCACATACTTGTACATAATATGTACATATATATCCCTAGAGATCATTAAAACGGACTGTTTCCATTTTCTTGTCCATATTAATGACTCTCCGTCAATTTACATGCTCCAGCCCAAACCCCAAATCCGGTATCCTAAGCCCTGGAACGCAAAATCCTGAGCCTTAGGCCCTAAACTCCACATCCTAAGCCCGGAGCCTTAGACCCTACAAATCCTGTAGTTATGCTGCAAGGCGAATTGCTCTGTAGACTGCACTTCCACAGAAGCTCGAGAGCAACTGGGCGATGAAATCCCGTTGAGCATACCCTTCCCCAAACTGAAATGGACACCCATATAATCATATAATGAACCCTAAACCCTTAACCCTTAAACCGCATAGTGAAGCCTGTCTGTTGAAAGGACGGGACAGTAAGCTACGTTGGATCCCTTTTGATTTTCTGTGCTCGGGGGAGCATAGGAGGTAGGAAGGCAGAGGAGGTCGGGAGTAAAGGCCTCGGGCCTTTTGTTGCGTAGATGATAGCATGAGTTCCCAGCCCAAACCAGAATCAACGCCGACGGAAAATTGGAGCTTGTAAAACTAGGGATACCTTTTTGGGAAGTGAGATCATCGTATTTTGGCTCTATCTTGGGGGATCCCCCTTATTTAGGGAAAGCAGCAGATATTCCAGCCGTAGCCAATGCCTTGTTGAAAGCTGTCCTTGGCCGTTTTGCATCCAGAGAAATTACTTTCTGAACCCTAAACCCTAAACCCTAAGCCCTAAACCCTAAACCCTAAATCCTACACCCTCCGTACATTACGAGGGTGACAGGGCTTAGGATGAAAGGCAGATCTGGAAGTGAAGCTGAGAGCCAGAACTATCCCCCCAATTCGGATGCTGTCAAAGACCAGGGACCCAATTCCATACCTAAACCCGAATTTTCAGGTATTTCGGCTTGGGTTTGGCGAGTTTGTGGGTTAGGGGTTTCAAGGCTTGGTGCTGAGGGTCATTACAGGGGTTGCCCTCCCCTAACTAAGCATGGAACACCCTTTAGAGCCCTGGCTTTTGTTGGGTGGATTGTACTTCCTGTGCGGAAGCAAGCTGGAGATATGTTTTAGAATTGGCCCAGTATGCAGGACTCGATGAGTATAAACATAGTACTGCTGGGTTTTTGACTTTATTGTGGGTGGGGGTGCGTTTTCCCAGATGTGGGTTAAAGTGCCCACATAATCTGTGGGGGATCATCCTTAGATGCTAAGCTCAAACCTTATCTGCTCAAGGGTTTGGGGCTTTAAGGGTTTAGGATTGATAGGGTTTAGGTCAGAGTCACTCCCGAATACTCCACGAGCAGTACGGCTCCAGTTGGGAACGTTCCAGAATTATGTATATGAGCCTCCTAAACCCTAAACCCCTAAGAGCCTTCACTTGCCGCCATCTTCCACGAGTGTCCACAGAATAATTACGGGCAAACTGCCACACGCTAGGTCTTCAGATACCCATATGGGTGGTTGTCAAAATTATGGTCCCCTTTTGGATCCCTATTATAATACGGCACCTAATATTTAGGGTACCCAAAAAGGGACCATAATTTTGACAACCACCCAAATACGTTCTCTCTGCATGCCCTGTATACATCCCCTGTAGAGCTTAAACCCTGGACCCCAAACTGGGCCCAAAAGCTCAAGCTCTACCGTAAATCGTCAACTGCTAAGCTCAAAATCCATAGTCCTAAAAGCTCGAACTCTACATCCTAAGAAGCCCCGCCCTGTTTAAGTTGGCAAGCTACCAGGTGCCTGTCAACATGCGGACGTGACTGCACAGAGAGGGAGAAGGGACGACCTTCGCAGGCTCCGGTGAAGTTTCAGGTGCATTTTGGATTTATAGTCCCCCTTATTAAGTAGATAGAATATGGCTTTGGGTATATTTTAATAAGATCCCCATACATCTCATATTCTATCTACTAATGGGGACTATAGGGTTTGGGACATTTTCGGCCCGAGAGTCTAGGGGCTGGGGTAATAACCATGCAGTTCTTACGGCTAAGGCTTCTGGTGTCTTCCAGGATGTACGCGCGCTGGAGTTTGAGGCTTCGGATGTTAACGGAGATTCAGGGTCTGACGTCCTTCAATGGTCCGTTGCAAGGGTCCATTGCTGAAAGCGTGCTTGCAAGGCTTCGACATTAGCTGTTGCCAGTTCACTGCAAGGCATGCGACGTTGAATATCTCATAGTCGTCTAAGAATCCCCTCCCCCGATAAAAGACCACCTCCGAAATGAAATACTCCTAATGCAGTACCAGTATGTTTTAGCCTTGCATGGTTCCAAACACTTAAAGGCACCTTGGCCGACCACATGCCCAAAACTTGATTCACGCTCAACTTGCTCTTGGATAGTAGGGCAAGAAGGAGTGAGCTGAGGGATTAGTACAGGGACTGATATAGGGACTACTGTAGCGATCCATTTCTTCGTTCCCTACCCCTGGAGTCCAACTATATACTATACAGTTACACGCAGCCTCTGGAATGTTTCAAAGGGTGATGTCTTTCGGTACCTAGGTGTAGTATGAAAATAGGCAAAAGGACATGAAGACCGAACCAGATCGATCCTTGCAAATACTAGCAACAGCACAAGAGTTCTGGAAGTTTACCGCGCGTACCATGTTCATGGCTGGAGTTTCCCTTGCTTGAAGCAAGCCAGGGCGACTCTACGTTATCACAACGACAGATTTTCAGCACATACCTTACATGCTTACCAATGCTATCCCATAATCCCTAATACTCCTCAGGTATCCCCGCCTAGAAAGCCCGTTTTTGAGAAACACCCCTGTTGTGAGGCGTGTGAGGACACTTGCTTGAAGGAGTCGGGTCGCTGCAACAAGTACAAGGTCTGCTCATTGGCTGCATCTCGGAGTCAGGGTTTAGGTTTGCTAGGTGACGCCCTGGGATGAATCTTTCCTTGGGTCTAGCGTTTAAGGTTTAGGGAGGGGACTTATTCGCAACTAATTTTGGGGGCCTTCCTTGTTTAGGATCTGGGGCTTCATGAGGGCTAAGGCTTCTGAAGGTGCTGTCTAATTAAGTTGAGAGACATGTGCCAGCAATCACAGCCACAGACCCTTGGAGAACGCCAGAAGGACCGCAACTATACTGCTACTTGTGTGGAGGTTTCCCAAAATTGGGGATCTCTTTTCTGTGGGCCTCCCATAACCTGGATTATACTAATTTGGGGGTCTATGTTGGCGGCCCCACTGCTTATCGAAACCTTCCATATGAGTTGGGGCAAGAGGTCGCAGGCTCTAAGTAAGGCCAGCCGGGTGAGGTTGATGCAGTGGCAAGCTACACAGTTGTGCTTCGCGCTAAACATGCAACCCTAAATTAGCCATTTCTTAGCCTGGACTATGTAAGCTTCATAGAGTTGCTGTTGGCTGCGCTTCCGCTGCAGCATACAATCTCGCCTTACATGGTAGTTTTCCAGAATGGGGGGCGGGGGGCAAGATAGACTCCAACATATCATAAGCCTCACTATAGGGATCTCTAGAAAACGTACTAATTTTGGGAAACACCTGCCACAACCCTAAACCCTAAGCCATGAATACACCGGTATCAGCCCTACTGCAAGGCTAGACAAGTAGAACCCCTGGCCCTTAGCAGGCCGAAGCTTTTTGGGATCTACTGTAGCATATCTCAAGCCCTACCCAATTGGGGTTTAGGGTTCAGGGAGGCCCTTACCCTAAATCCTAGCTTTCAATCCTAACCCGAGCCCTCAGCCCTGGGTCCTGAAGCCCTAAATGCCCTGAGACCCCAATCCTAAGCCCTATTAGGGTTTAGGGTTTAGGGTTTAAGTTTAGGGAAGCTTTAAACCGTAAGCCCTAAACCTTGGGCCCTAACTCCTAAGCCCTAAATCCTAAACCGGTCCCAAGGCCCTGCCGAAGCCGCGACACCAGCATCCTCGCCATTTCCTTATGTCTGCAATGATGGACAGGCAGGCTATGGGACAGACATTTAGGGTGTACGATTTAGGGTTCAATGTTGCGGGTTTGGTTGTTTGGGGCGTAGGCTTTACGGTTTAGGTTTTAGTTGTTTAGGGTTTAGGGTTTAGTCTAGGGTTTGAGCCTACTTGGAGGTTCAGGACATTTTTAGCCCAATCACAACCGAACTTGCATGTTCATAACTAGGATTTAAGTACGAGTGAGCGACGGCCAAAACCCCCCTATGTGCAAATTCATAAGGGGTTAAAGTAAAGATTGGCCGCATCAGCCTTTATGGTGTGCGCGATAGCTCGCGACAGTGATCGCGTCAGTACAATGACGAGATTCATGCGCGTGAGCTATTCTTGGGGCCGCGTCACACTGCAACAGGCGCGGGCAATAGCGCAACACTACTTTAACCAAAGGTTCAAGGGGTTTGGCCACCGCTCAAGTTACAATTGAGTTCTAACTATTAGGGTTTAGGGTTCGGAACTGGGCATTGGCTTTAGAGCTAAAGGTTTGAGATTCAGAATAAGACCTTCAAATCCGCAAAATCTACCCTCATTTGGGGGTTGTTCGGGGGCACCTTGTATAGACCCGGAAACTTTTCTTCCACTCAATCAGGGCTCCCAAAAAGGAAGCTTTTAGAAAACATTCACTTGGATCGTAGTTGTGGGCTCGCGGTAGCATACAGCTATCCCTGCAGAGCATCGCTTTCAGCGCAAGTCCGCGTAGCGGTTTGAGCAGCCGTTGTATCTCTGCATAAGATGCATAGCACTTGGCACAAGGCGGTAAGGATTATATCGGGCGACGATATGAGGAGTATGGGTTCAGTTGCGGCCTCAATGGAGAACAGTCATTACTCAACCATTTGCAAAACAGCCTGTCTTTTTCACGAAGAGCCAGTAGGGGTAGAGGTTTAGGATCCCGTGCCCAAGGATCACAAGTTTTTTGTTTCCTTCAAGGCCCTTAACGTAGACCCCTGATTAATAACCCTCCCCTTGATAGGGATTATTATCGGGATCCTAATATTCAAGCCCTTAAAAGGAGGAGGTTAACTAATCATGGGTCTCCACTAGCCCCAGGCCCTACACCCGAAGGCCTAAACCCTAAAGGAGTTTTTCCAGAAGTGTCCGACAGGAAGCCTGGAGCTCTCCAAAGCGGGTTAGGGTTTTGGGGTTTCCGGGTTTAATGTTCAGGGTTTAAGGGTTTTAGGGTTTTAGGGTTTTAGGGTTCAAGGTTTAGGGTTTAGTGTGCAGGGTTTAAGGGTTTAAGGGTTTTAGGGTTCAAGGTTTAGGGTTTAGGGTTCAGGGTTTAGGGCTCAAGTCAAGAAAGCCCAAACAGGGGCTTATCACTGATGAGCTCTCCCGCAAGACAGTTTTCAAACTGATCCCTATAATATTGTCCCTTATATGGATCCCTACATTTCTCTGGACAATCCAGATATGGTAGTTTCCCTAAATAGGGGGGGCCCCAATATAGACCCCCAAATATTAAAATCCTCAGTATGGGGACCCCCCAATAAAGTAGCTAATTTTTGGAAACCCCCCCATATATCCTTGGGCTCCCTAAGGGCTTCCCGCTATTGAGAAGCACCCCTTGTCAATTGCCCGAACTAAGCCTCCGGACTGACCGAGTTGGTGGTACCATACTGAACACGACGCACAACTGATATGCTTTATGGAACAAGAAGCCAGTAGATTAGGTTTAGGTCTGACTGGTCTTCCAAACTAAACCCTAAACCCTATAGTCCCCCTTGAGCAGATAGAATATGGCTTTGGCTATATTAGAGTAAGATCCCATGTACCCCATACTCTATCTACCTACGGGAGACTATAAACCCTAAACCCCAAACCCTCAAGCCTAAACCCTTTCCTGCAGGCACCGGATGCTGACTCCGGCTGCTGTCCAGGCAGGGGCCCTACCCCGAAGAGTCCCAAAGTGTGGACCTATCATATCTTCCCCCAAAACCTATATGAGTAGTATTTTATTTGGGGATACTATGGTACCCAATATAGAGTAAGATTATATCCTCCTTTTAGGTACAGTATTTTATATAAGGAATATAATCTTACAAGGTTCAACCACCAAAAAAACACTACTCATATAGCAGTCCTAGTATAGGAATCCAAATTATCCTTAGGGATCCCTAGGGGTATGATTACTGTATACCGAACCCTAAGGTAAAACCCTAAACCCTAACGAGGCATCTTCGGTGGGAAGCAGTGTCCACTTTTGCATCCTGGCGGCAGGGTTGAAATGGGCTATAGTCTAAACTCCTTAAAGGGGGCTATATAGGGGATTATATTGCGTTATATAGGGATATATAGGGCTTAGGGTTTAGGGTCTAAACTCCTTCAACGGGGTCATATAGGGGATTGTATAGGGGAGTTACGGTGTATACTAGAACTTTAGACTGTAGCTTAAGTGGTTGTTGGAATTTCTGGCTTTTGAGTAGGGTTGAAAGGTTTGGGGAGTTCAGGACTGATAAGTCTCAGCGTGTAGGGCGCAAGGCCTTTTGATGATGGCTGGTTTAAGGCCTTTACTATGTCTGTTTCAAGTGTCACTGAAGCAAGTGAGTAATTTCCCAACCCGTAATCCTTAAGCCCTAATCTATATGATCCCGCCAATCGCAATTTAGAGTCACATGATCATGAGTAAGAATGGGCGCACAGCTTCGACATCCGGCTATTGGGCAGTACGGTCATGATCCGAAGGTCCCTTCATAATGGAGACTCAAATCGCAAGTTAACTGCAAGACTAGCCACAAAGCAGCCCACAATTCCCTGTTGTTGTTATGATGGGAAGAGGGCCTCAAGCATAGCGTATGTTACTAGATCTTACAACCACTCCCACCCTGCCATGCTCCGGATCCAAGGTGTGAGGTGCAGTTCAAGACCACCTTTTGGCGCCCCGGCCACCGCATCTCTGCCGCTACGAGTTGGCTTGCGCCGGGTAGGAAAATGAAGGGGTCCCTAAAAATCGTAACCCCCCTAGACCGGTTCAGGATAAGACAGGGTTTCCGTAAGGGTCCAAGTACCCAATATTCATATACTTACCCAAAACTTGTACTATATGTATTATTACCCAATACCCAAGTACCTAATTATTGGGTACTTGGACCCTTAGGGTTTGCTGAGGGGCACGGTGGTTGGAGCTCGGTAGCTGTAAGCTCAAAGATTGCACGATACAAGACTGCCGGGCGCGAGAGATGCCAGCTGACGAGGGAAATGGCTGGATTTTCGGAAAGGTCTCAGGATGCCTGCAGAATCCTCTTTCGAATCCACGTTACCCTATAGGGTTTAGGGCTTAGGATATAGGACCCTAAATTCTAAACCACCCCTTGTTCGAATGCATTTTACTCAAGGGGTTTAGGGTTTAGGGCTTAGCACATAGGACCCCAAACAACTCCGAAACCTCCCCCCACACCTTTCTCCGGACTACCCTGCAAACCGTGAAACATTATGAAAGCTACCATCCACTTACGAGGTTTAAGGTTTAGTGTTGCACTTGTGTAGCTCCAGTGCGATGATGGCACAGAATATTCTCAAATCCTAAGCCCTCACGCATAGTATCGTTCGGAATAGCACACCTTTGGTTTTCAAAGTTAACGCCCCATACAAATGAAAGCCTGGACCCTACACACCTAAACCCTAAACCCTAAACACACCTAGCGTGAAACTCCTGAAGCCAACCCCCAACCAAACCCAAAGCTAAGAACTGTTTAGGGTTTAGGGCTACTTGTGCCAAGGAAGCACTAGGTGCGAATGCAACGGCTGCCCCGCCACACGCGAGGATCTGAGGGTTAGATGTACGGATCAAGATTGCTCAGAAATGTGCGGGTTGATCCAAACATTCTTGAGGGAAATTGTTTGGGGATCCTGTAGATCTATAACAAGGAGAAACCTGCATAATGGCAATCTTGGGAACAGGATTTTTGACCAAGTAGCATTTGGGTTGACGATTTGGCGATTTGGGCTTGGGATTCTTCCCTCTGGGATTTCACCTCCTATGCCCCAGAATCTGCCCTTCTTTGGATCTTCGAAAGATTTTGAGCTAGAATACTTATCCTTGCTATTGTTCCCATGTAGCCCACGTCCCCATTGCCGAAAGGAAGTTTAAGTAGAATAGTCGCCAAACCCCAAATCCAGACCCCAACCCTATCAGCTGATTAGACAGGGTTGGTGTTGATGAACTTAAGTTTAGTTACCATTATATAAGTACATGATAGATGATAGGGTTCCCTTATTACAGGATCTCTAAGCCCAATATACCCTCACTATAGCAACTTAAGCCCTAAACCCTAAGCCCTATGTATACCCATTGTGGTAACCTAATTTAAGCTCCTTAACAGCAACCCAGCAGATGAATCTAGAGGCTTGTACGAATTGCTTTGATAGACTCTGCAGAGATAGCACACCAACCTAGACCCTGAAAGGGATCGAAAAGTTCCTCGGTATACTTGGGGTTTGTATAGGAGTTATAGGGACTTTTTATGGATTGGTCTATAGCCCCCCTAGACATAGAAACAGTTTGGATTTGTCCAGTTTTGTAAGAAGATCCACATATACCACATATTGTACCTACTTAAAAGGACTAGAACTTTTTTTTAGCTCCGTTCAGGAACTTGCATGGCAAGGCACGAATACAACCAACAGGTTGAGGGTCAGGGGCGAACGTCTCGCCACTAGAGACACACGGTTTCCGGTTTTGGGGTTGGGGTTTAGAGGTTCGAAGTGCAGGTTTTAGGGGTTTAGGGGTTGGGGTTGCCGAGCCCAATACATACCCTGCCGGGGATGTGAAATCTGAAACTTTGGCTATCGCATTTTTATGACGCGCCACGCCCGCCTCAATGCTTTATGTCCCATTTGTTCCGAAGGGACAACTTACAAGCAGTGACACGACCACGCTGCTGGATTCAATGAGTCTGGACCTTTGTGCAGACGGTCTATAGATTTTGTAGTTAGAGTATGCCAACGACGTCGACGAATAAGCGAGCCCGTATATGACTCATTTACCCCGACGCTCACGGGGAGCTATTTCGACATTGTTTGGTAGGACGCGGGTTGCGAAGTTTCGAGGTCAAGTGATCGTGGAGGTTAAGTCGTATCGGAGGATTTCTATCATCAGCATTCAAGTGCACGGCGTTGTAGAATCATATGGGGAGCTCCTGGGGTTGCTTACGCAGTCCTCGTGCATTTCATCTTAGGGCTCCTACCGTTTCAGGCTACTGGAGAGGCTTTGCGGCCCCCGGGCCGAGAAGAAGACTAGGCTGTAATCCTTAGCAGCATAGCCCTCATCTAACTGCAGCTACCTGCACCAGGGGCACTGTCCCCAAGACTGGTGACAACCCTAAATGACCACCCTAAACCCTAAACCCTACATCTACCCAAAATTTCATTTCTAGCGCAGGAGACGCTAAAGTTCATGAATGAGACGCTGCTCGATGTCTATGACCCTCGGCTAAGAAGTGTCCAGTAAGCCCTGAAAGCCCAGGTACACGTTGTGGGCTCCCGGGTTGCAGGTAATATGATTTAGGGTTTAGGGTTTAGGTGTTGAGGGTTTAGGTTTTGGGGGTTAGGGTTTAGGGTATAGGGTTTAGGCCTTAGGTTTTTGGTTAGGTTTTAGGGCTTGGGGGTCCCTACTTTAGGGGGAGCCTGGGGTGAGTAGCTTAGGCTAGGGGGACCCGGGACACTATATAGGCCACAGGGCTTCTATCATACGCTGTTGCAGTAGCGGTCTAGGGTTTACCTGGATCCCAAAAGTAGGTCAACATGAATAGCACAAAACCAAAAAATAGCACAACAGGCAATTATTTTTCATACTTTTGGTGTTCAGGTAGAGGTTACAAGGATTTAGAGTTGAGGGTTTGGGGGGCTATTAGGATTTGAGGGAGAGGGTGCAGCTCGTTTGCACTGCTTGGCTGTTATCTTGTCAGGATTTTGCATGAGGATTTACACTATAGGGTTAATGAAAGGATAGCTTTTTGTCTGAGGGAAGCCCTAACTATGGCCATTCCAGCCGTGCTTGATCTACCTCAATAGGAACACACAGACATGATATTGAATTTGACAGATTTATTCAGGAGGCAGCCAATTAGACCAGAAAAAGCTTCCATGGGAATTATAAGGTATGAGGCCTAGCAGCGCTCTATCACAGACTTAGTTGCAAGTAGCTTGCAGCCTGCAAGCACCTAGTGTGCTTCTAGGGTTTAGGGTTCAGGCTATGCAAAGCCAAATATCCATGCTGAAAGCAGACATCCATAGAAATCAGTTTTCCACCTGCCTACAGAGGGCTTCAGATATTAACAGATACTGCTGTTTGTGTCGCATTTCCGCAACACATTGGGGCAAAGTTTGTTGTTGAAACTTGTGTTTGAAGCCCCGGCTGGTCTTGAAGCACTGGGATCCCACTCCACGGTTGCCAAGTTCGAGGCTGCGTTTGGCCAATGATCCTGAAACTTATCGTCTGGGTTACCTTACAGCCTGGGCTACCTTAGACCGGGAGCCCTTGAGCTTTAGGACCCTATAGGGTTTAAGTTTATAGGGCTTTATAGTGCAAATCCTTATGTGACATCAAAAAACTGAAGGTCTGTAGGGGGCTCTAAGGTAGGCCCCCAACCCGGTAATCCTTGTAATGTGAGTCAATGGGGTTCCTAACATAACTACTACGAACCTCTGGTTGAAAACCTAACCTGCACCCTAAGACACTCCCTAAACCCTATAGTTAGTTAGGGTTTAAGGTTTAGGGTCCTTAACCCCTATATTTAGGGTTTAGCGTTTCTAGGGTCCCTCGGCCCTAACCCCAGCAGTCGAGTCCTGAACCGTACACACGTATGCCGAACCCATTCTCTAGCAAGAGCATTGCCTGGACTCACAAAGCATCTAGCAGTAAAACCTTCTGATATTGACAGGTCTGGGGCCCTTGTTTCACCTACTTTTTGGATGCGGGTAGGTCATTTGATGATGGTTTTGCCTCTCCTAGCATCCTAAGAAATTGCGGAGAAGCCCACGAGTATTTGAGGTTGGTTTTGGACCGGTTGGGGCCCAGCTAGAAATTATCCATGACCCTCAGCAACTTTAACCTTCCCCGAGGGTCCTGTCCATGAAGCTATATAGTTACTACTTGGGCCCTAAAGTAGGAATATGAGAAGTCTTTTCAGCCCCAAGTAAATTATGTACGTGGGTACACTTACATGGGTCCTTTGGGCGGGATTCTTTTTGTGTGAGCCGTATCTAAGAGACATTCGACATACTCCTGGGGCACACCTCTGCAATAAACATGTTATGAGATATTCCAACTTTTCCCTTTGTATCCTCCTTGCAGGGACAGTTTATGGTTTAGGGGTATCGGCTTGGGGCAAATGTGTGCCAGTGTGCCAGGAAGCGGCTGCGAAGCGTCAGCTCATGTGCCCAGACCAATTGGTACACTAATCGGGCTACAGCACTGTCTAGATTCTAGATGGCACTCTGAGTTTTCCCCGTTGTTGTAAAAGGGAGCCAGCGGTTTAGGATTAATGTGCCACCAAGTTATTTGCGCCTGGTTAGCCGGGAGTCAAGCAATGGGTGTTGGCATCCATTTTAAGGGATTATGCGGGGGGACTGCTGCTGGGATCCACTCCTCTTTTCCCTGCCTCGCATCAGCAGCAAATTGATCAGGCTCCACCATTGCTTCCTACTCATGCTTCAGTTGGGGCACGGGTCCCTGTACCGTAGAACTTTGTTACATCAACAGCCAATTATGACCCCCCACCCCCCAGGGGTGGTTTTTAATGACATGTGGTGTTTTTGCTTGCTTCGCTTGAGGAGATTTGCGGTAAAACCTAACTGCTCACTAGATGCCAGGGCTGC
>CAJNIZ010017435.1:72425-83302 GCA_905231905.1 Symbiodinium pilosum
AGCTAACTCTTCTTCGGACTAGGGTCAGTATGGGACCTCGACCAGCCAGATTTCCTGCTCTGGTCTCGGCTGCCGTCGCTTGTGGCTCGGCGGGCTCGCTGCGGCCCGCTGCCTAGCCGGCAGCTAATCAGGGCCTTGCTCGCAGTTTAGGGTTTATAGGGTTTAGGGTTTAGGGTTTAGGGAGGGGTGCTGGCAATCAAAGGGTTGCTATGGCCCCCTGTATAGAAGCCCCCAAACAGCACAACAGGTTTCCTGGCTTTGAGGCTCGGTCATTGGGACACAGGGTTTTGGAGCCTAAAGGGGGACTTCTAAGAGTTTTGTGCCTAGAGGGTACAGGGCCTATGGGGTTGACGCCTTAGGGCTGTTAGGGTTTCGAGTTGAGGGTTTACAGTTAAAGAGTTCAGCCCTAGACTCTAAACCCTAAGCATTGGGTTTAGGGATTCAGGGTTGGCCAAGGCTTTTTGAGAGACGACCTGAAAGTAATGCAGAGCTTAAGGCAAAACAAGGCGTGGTGGAGGAGTTAGTTCTGATCTACCTCGAGTAGGGCTTAGGGTCTATAGGGTTTTGAGTTGAGGGTTTAGGATTTGATGTTAGGGTTTAGGGTTGGGGATTTAGGGTTTAGGGTTCAGGGAACACTTTCCTCGGGTCCTTACAGTGGGTAAACCCTAAGCCCCAAACCCTTATAAGGATTATTGCATTTTGGAGGTTACGTTGGGGCCCCCTACCAAACTCATCCCAGGACTCAAGTATGGAAGCAGATGTTGGCTTGCTAGGGGTCTCATCGTAGTTCGGGATCATGGCTGATCTCTCGCCAACTGGATCTTTTGCCTCTACCCTACTGCAATTTTCAAGGACCCGTTATTTGGAGCAACCACAATGAATTCATAAAGGCCTAGAAGCTGCAAATATTTAAAGACATGCATACATATATGGGTGCCTACTGACCCTATCTCATCCCCCATGCCATCCCTACACAATCTACATGCTTTTACATAGCTTTTGAATGCACATGCTGAGATTTCACGCAAAACCCAAACCCCCCAACCGCAAGCCCTAATTACAACAGAAAGCCTACACCGCCTTCAATGTGTTTTCTGGGGCTCCCCTCTTTTGAGAGACTCCCAAACACAAGAGGCCCATGTGGCCACATAGCATATACTCGGGCCACAAAGCAATTATGTAGGACCCCGTTCGAGGCCTATGCATGTACTACACAACCTATAAAACCCCAGTTGTGTTGTCCGTGCGATTCTCCATTGTTGGGGTGAGGCTCCTAGTTTTGGAGCCTACCCCAAACCGTACAACCCTTACACCTGACACTCAATATGCCGTGTATATATCTAGATATACATATAAAGCGTTAAGTACTATTATGATTCTTGCTGTTCTTAGTGTTGTACTTGTATTTCTTGATAACGAAACCCTAAACCGTAAAGCTTAAACCCTCAGCTGTAAACCTAAACCCTATATCCCTGAACCCTAGACGTTTCGGGGGCACTAGGCGGAGCGCAGCGCGCGACAGGATGCAGCGGGTGAAGCCGAAGAGCGTAAGCAGGCGATTGAGATTGGGGTTGAGGGGTTAGATCTAGGATTTAGGATTCAGATTTAGCATTTATGGCTAAGAATTTAGGGTTTAAGGATCTAGGGTTCAGGATTCAGGGTTTGGGATCTAAGGTTTAAGATCTATAAGGTTTAGGATCTAAAGTTCAGGATTTATGGTCTAGGATTTAGGGTTTAGGATTCAGGGTTTAGGTAGGATCGATTGGTTAGAATTTAGGGTTGAGGATTTAGGGTTTAGGCTTCAGGCTTGTTCAGCATTTAGGATTTCCACACATTAGTTGTACCCTTTTTGGCATGCCAGGAGCTGCTTAGGGTGTGGGGGGGGGGGCTACCTGGCACTTGAACCATCTATCAATGTAAACTAAGATAATTGGGATCCCCGGCCATTAGTTGTAGGGTTGTGCTTTTCATGCTGAGTAAGGTTAAAGTTCAGAGTTTCCATGAATTAGGGCTCCCTTTTTGGGGCGTTCGCGTGTTGAGTTTCATAGCATTTTGGGAAAGGACATGTATTTCCAGAAAACCCCAGTTGGCGAGCAATTGAGGCTTAGGGTGCATTAGGGAGTACCCTGAACCCTAAACAGTAGCTTCCATTTTCTTTCTCATTATCCCTATATAGCCCTGAGCGCTAAATATGCAATCCTATATAACCTGAGCAGGGTTTGGGGCATGCAGGGTCGGGGTTCGGGGGCTCGGGGTGACAGGCTTGGGCTTCTGAAATTGAAGTTTGGGGTTAAGGGTTTAGGGCTTGGGGTTCAGGGTTTAGGGTGCAAGCCGTGTAGGATCTGGTTTAGGGCGGTTAGGGTGTAGGTACAAATTGCGACTTCACTTGCCTTGTTTGGGTCCTTCAGATGTGTCCTCCTGACGAAATGAAGCCTTGATGCCAAATCAATCTCTTGTAGCCGCTCAAAAGCCGTATAGGGTGATACTTAAAATCCGTGACTTTAGTCCACCATACTACTAGACTTATCAGGGCAGAAGGTACCATTATCCCTAAGCCCTTAAACTTGGTACACTCTTAGAATCATGCAGGATTTTGAGTAAGCAGTGGTAGAGGTCAAGGGATGGCCAGGGGAGCGAAGAGAGGCTCAAAAGAGATAATTGCCGCGCAGCCAGGGCATACATAGGGTTTAGGGTTTAGGGTTTAGGGCATAAACGACTTTGACATCAGAGACTGCCAGAATTAGCTAGGTAGATTGTAGATCCCCAGGAACAACTCCAGATACGACAGCCCTCCAAGTACCTTTCAAGTGTCTTCTTAGCTTCTGTCTTAGCTGCCGGGCTCCGTAGGAATGTACCCTTCATAAGAACGACTATGACTGTAACAGACAAAATAACCGTCACTCAGCAGCCCTGTGTTCAAGTTTCGAGGGATATCATCACAGAATCAAAGACCTAGCCCACTTTTCTTTCCAATGATAGATCCTGCCATCCCCTCATTATGACTACTCTCCCCGTCTTTATAGCGGTAAAACCTTGGGAATATGTATTTAGATTTGAGTGGGAGGGGCCGGGGCTGTTATTAGGGAGGATGATTGTTTACCGCTGGGGGCAAGACATTCGTTTATTACGTTCGTTCTAAGCATCCTCAAGGCGGTAAACGCGCCTTTTAATACTCTAGATATAAGGTTAATATAAAGATGCCCTAAGCCTGAAGCCTAAACCTAAACCCTAACTATCACCGATGATTAAATCTGAAGCCCCTAGACATAAAGAAGCAAACAGGCTCTAAGCAATGCTGATCCTAAAACTTCTGCATGACTTTCTTCTACAAAGCACCATAGTACCCAAGGCAGAAGATACGTAGAGTCATGCTGAAGTTTTCGTATCCACCATACCCCCAAGAATCAAGGGCCCAAACTCTAGCACGAAATCCTAAATCCTAAGCCCTAAGCCCTGACCCAAAATCCTAGACAGCAAACGGTAAGCCAACAGCAACTAAACCCTATATCCTAACCTCCAACCCCTGCAGTTCCAAAACCCCAAATCCCAAACCCTAATTCCTAAAGCGTAAGCCCTGAACCAATCAAACCCAAGCCAAACAAGCAATAAGGAAGCGGTCGTTGCCCACAGACAGGCCATGACTCTCCGTCGAAGCCTTGTTTTCGGGTCTGGATTCTGGGCTTGGGGTTTCGGGTTTAGAGCTTCCAAAGGGTTACAGTATATGGGGGTTAAGTCTTTGGAAGAGCTACAGTATATAGGCCTCAAGGGCTTGGACCGGCTTGGGCTTTAGGATTTAGGGTTTAGGGGTTCTTGCTTCTGATGTAAACCGGTTATACGGGGGGTTTCCCAAACTCAGGGGTAACGCGACATGGGCTATAGGGGCTCTACAGGGGCTCTATATCGGAGCCCCCCCCCCCCTCTGGGAAACTGCCATACATCTAGCATACATAGAGTACATATTATAAGCCCCCTGCATTTCAATTATGGGACTCATTAAGGGGGATACTAGGACTTTAGGCAATGGCTCATATATCGATATAGGGCTATTGATGGATATCTGTGAGTCTAGGGATATGATCCCATGTTCTGGCGAGACGCAGCTTAGAGCGATACGTTCATGGCTGCTGAAGCTGGTCAGCCAGATCCAGCATCTTCCACAGCTAAGGGCAATATGGGGGGTTTCCTAAAATTAGGGGTACCTTTAAAGGGGGGATGTATGGGTTATATGGGGTTTAGGGCTTAGGGTTTCCTAAGATTAGGGGTTCTGCTTGGGAGGTCCTCATAATAAGGATTATGATACCTTGGGGTCTATTTTGGGGTCCCCCTATTTATGGAAACTACCATCAACCATAGCCTGCTGAAGTTTGTGAGCACCTCCTTCACCCTGAGCAACGACCGCATCAGATGCGGGCGAACTTGGTCGCCGCTCTATGCACGTTCGACTATGTCCAACAAGACGTGGTCTGGCCGGGAAGAGGTGGTTCGCGACAAGATGGGGTGAAGAGAACAAAAGTCAGAACTAGGACGGGGTTGTTCAAGAGCGGCTCAACAATTTCCATGTAGCAAAAAGCAAATTTGAAGGAGTGGTCACCGTCGATAACTGCCCAAGAAACTCAAGTGAGAAACAACTAGTAGAAGCAGTAGTAGAAGTAGTTTGTGCTGGTAGTGGCAGCAGCAGTAGCAGCAGTAGTTGTTGAAGTCGTCCAAGAGAGTTCGGACCAGAAAGCGCGTCAGAACCCAGTGTGGCTTCGTTTTCTTGTCTGAACCCTAGATCCTAAACCCGGACCCCTAAACCCTAAATCCTAAACTCTAAACTTCTGTATTCAGAAGAAGTTTTCCCGCCATGCTTGAGCAGTCAACCCTATCATGCCCTGGCGCTACGGCTCAAAGCCTACTCTTTCTCAAAGCGACCCCCCCTTCCCCTAACCCCTGAATCCTATGACCCAAACCCCCCTACATCCACGTAAGATTCTATGCCTCTTTTAGGATGGTATACCCAAAACGAGGGTGTAATCTTATACTGTTTTGCGGACTATAGTATCCCGACATAAGATAGTACCTACAAAATCCCTTTGTAATCTCAGTGCCCATTTCATGTTCCCATTGACTTTAGACTTTGCTTTCCGTTACGCCGAGATGTCCCAAATAAAGCGCTTTCCAGGCAAGAAAAAGTGCTGCTCATACAAGACTGCACTGGATACTCTGTTTTGGGGACGCTATACCCTAAACCCAAATAAGACACAACTAATGACAGTAAGTATAATAGGAAGAATCGTAGGAGTAATAATCGTAGTAGTAATGGGAATAGTAACTGTAGTAACTATAGTCCCCAAACGGTCCAAAGTACCTATATAGGGCATACTTACCCAAATCATAAGGGAAGTTACTACTACAAAAACCATACTTTGTACCATACAGGTACTTTGGACCCTTTGGGAACTATAGTCATGATAGTGCAGATAGCCTGAGGATGGCGTTGCCTGGCCGAAGGCATCGCGCATCGATGGAACGTCTCTGCCCAAGAGGCTCGAGTTGGGGCTAGGGGCTTGCTGCAGGGTCTAGGATTTACTGGGCGGCTATTATTTCAATTAAGTTACCATATTTGGTGTGTATATATATATATATCTATATAGTCAATAATAGGGTTGCCCCAATCTAGTAACTTAGATTAAATTCCTTAACAGCAACCCAGTTTAAGTTGGTTTTAAGGTTTCTGTTTTATGGATTAGGATTTAGCCTAGGTAGGTTTTAGGCTTTCCTAACAAAAAAGGCCTCAGACTTTAGGTTGCGGGGTCCATGGGGGTTTAGGCTGTGCAGGTTTCAGGCTTTCCGTTCAGGCTTCAGAGGGGAGGTTTAGGGGTGCCATGGGTTTTAGTGTGACCCTAGTGGGATCTCTAGGGCGCGGGGGTTGATGTTGTGAAGTTTGGAGGTTCTGGACCAGGGTTCGGGGGATTCAGGTTCAGGTGTAGGTCTTTGGGTTTAGGACCCTAAACCCTAAACTTTGGGGTCAGGAGGTTGTGAAGTTGTGGATTGGCTCTTGCAGGTTGGAAGGTTGGAATGGGGGCTTGGGGTCCAGGGGTTTCGAGATGAGGTTTGTTGTTTGTGCAGATGTTTTAGATGATGACCAGACACAACGGTCTTAACGGCTTTCGGAGATGTGAAGCCAGAAATTTTCGGATACTTGGACCAGCGAGACCCTAAATCCTTAAGGTTCCAGTCCATGTTCTGCTGCAAGACTTGGAGGGATCATCTGGCCGGTTTTTCAGAGATTCCTTTGAGGATCTTATGAGAATGCGCTGCCAGCGCACCAAAAAATGATCAGAGATGCCCAAGCCCTATGCCTCAAAGCCTTGAGTCGCAAGATGGATGACCTTTTAAGTGCTAGTTGTTCGCCGGCTAGTGTACTGCTGTTAGTAATTAATTAAGGGCGGGCAGTAAGGCGTTTGTCATGCAAAACCTAAACCGCCAAAACCCCACCCCATGTACTAGGCCCGGAACCCTGTACTTTTCGTATCCAAATTTCGCTTCCTGTTATAAGTACCGAACTAATAACAGTTTCCGTTGCTACATCATTGCAGTTACTACGTCTACTGCTATTACTATTACTGGCACTATTACTAGACTATCAGAAGCACCTTCCCTGTTGCCAATATGACGGTATCTCCCTTAATGACCCCTATAGCAACCCCCGATATAGCCCCCTACATAGTCCCCCTTCAAGGAGCTTAGACCCAACACCCTAAACCCTATATAAGCCCCTCTAAGGAGTTTAGACCATAGCTCTTGTGAGGTTTTTGCTATCGCTATGAACATCAAAGACTTTAAGTTTGTACCCTTAATGTTTGTAACCCTGGGGTTTGGGTCTCAAATACCTGCATTAAGGACCACATTCCATGGTGTAGGGACGCAAACCCAAGAGTACAAACCTTAAGAGTACGAAGGAAAACTCCCTGATATTCACAGGATGCGTGGTTTACTCTAAACCCTAAACCCTAAACCCTAAACTTTGTTGTCGCTATGAACAGGATGTGTGGGCGCATGTAAAACGCGCTGCTCTCGGGCCGGGGCCTTCAACCTTGCTGCTTTCAAGGGACCAGGCCTCAAGGATTTAGGGATTTAGGGATTATAGGGTTTAGGATTTTAGGGTTTAGGATTTAGGGTTTAGGATTTAGAATTTAGGATTTAGGGTTTAGGGATTTAGGGTTTAGGATTTAGGGTTTAGGATTTTAGGGTTTAGGATTATAGGGTTTAGGATTTAGGGTTTAGGATTATAGGGTTTAGGATTTAGGGTTTAGGATTAAGGGTTTAGGGATTAGGGTTTAGGGATTAGGGTTTAGGGTTTAGGGGTCAGGGCTTAGGGATTAGGATTTAGGGCTGAGGGTTCAGGATTCAGGTTTGGGGTAAGGGGATACGGGCTTGGGATTTGGGGCCGAGGGGGTTAAGGGAGAAGCGTTCAAAAACTGATAACGCTAGACCCTAAACCTTACATAGTAGTTTCCATTTTCTTTTTCCATTATGCCAATGTAACCCCCATATGAAACCCCTATAGTAGTTTCCATTTTCTTTTCCATAATGCCAATGTAACCCCAAATTAAACCCCTATAGTAGTTTCCATTTTCTTTTCCATTATACCAATGTAACCCCCATATTAAACCCTATAGTAGTTTCCATTTGCTTTTCCACTATCCCATAGGGTTTAGGCTCGGAGGTCCTAGGATTGTGGCTCAGGGTTTTAGGGTTCCGGGCTCAGGAAGAAAGGTGCAGTTCAGGGGAGGGGATCAGGTTTAGGAAGACGGGTCCGCAATTGAGGAAACGTATATTAGAGAGGTCATTTCTCCTGCTGTTCTTCGTGGTATGTAAGAAGAACATGACCTTACTTCATGCTGTGGGGTGGGGAGGGTTGGACGCCCTGCTTGAAGCACTGTCCAGGGCATTCTTTGGAATTACCCATATACAGATGAAGGGTGACGTTTGGCAGCTGCTGTGAAAATTCCTATTCACAAAATGGCTATAGGGTAGAGCAAAACAAGAGCCCAGAGGCACGAGACGCGGAGCTCCCGGGCAGAGGATGTCGAGCGACTTCTCAGCCAGGAGCGGTGTCTTGGAAGTAGGGTTTCACTGTTTCGGAATTCTGGGTCTAGGGCTTAAGGGTTTAGGGTCCAGGGCTCAGTTTGCAGGGTTTAGGGTTTTCAGAAGGGTTTCGGGTTTAAGTGGGTGGTTGGGGTTTAGGGCTTGAAGCTTGAAGGTATTGCGCCCAGGGTTGGCCTGCCTTTTGTTAGTAGGGATTCAGGAATGTTGTTGTGGTTACGGCAGGGTTTCTCATGGAGATTTTGAAGGTATGGATGCTAGCCACAAGCACCTGAACGTAGAGGACTGGATAATGTTGGGCTCTCTGTTGTATGCCGCCTTCCCCCTGAACCATTGACTGAGCAGTGGATACCTGCAATAAGCCCTATACCATGTTCATCCATGAGCCCTATAAATTTCACCCACTCGCCTTAAGCAACAAACATGCTGTCGCCCAGGAGGAGGAGATCGAGCGCTTGGACTACGAGTGCGAGGAGCTCCGTAAGCAAAACAATGAGGCGCATGGTTCAATAGGGCGTAGATTTTTGGGGGCTTTCAGGGGAGCTTGTACCTTGCTTAGAGCTTGTAGGATGTTGGCGTTCGGAGTTTAAGGAACATAGGGCTTGCCTGAACCCCCGAAGTATGTAGAACAATTGCCTTTTGGATTGTGTTTAGGGGTTTTGGGCCAATATTATACCTACTTTTGGGGTCTAGGTAAGGATGTATGAGGCTTACTCGAGGCTTTAGGGCTCAGCACCCTCCAGGTTCAAAGTACCTGGAATGTTTTTACTTCGGGCACGGAGCGGCTCCTATATGAGCTGTAGTCTAACGTCCTAAAGGGGGTTATATAGGAGACCACCAAAGGGTTTATTCAGGGGATGCTGGGAGTTTAGACTAACAAATGCCTAAACCTTGAACCCCAAACCTAAGATCCCGAGTACTATGAGGTGCTTCTGTCACTTCAGCTGCAGCAACAAGATCTTCAGCTTGCCATGGTACAGCGCCCAGGATTTGGAGTTGAGGGCATAGGCCTTAAGGTTTCCGTCTTGGGGGTAGGGTTTAGGCCCAGGATGTTTATGATTCGGGGTGTTGGGATAACGGTTTGAGGGTTTGATGGGGGCTTGGAGTGTTGATTTTTGAGTTCAGGATTTCAAGTACAACCTGGGTGCCCAAATTTCCCACGGCTATTTCTCAGAACCAGAGTTTTTCTTACATACCCCTACAGGAATATTTGGACTATAAGACCGGCAAAGTGGCCCATGATCTTAGGAATCCCGATTTATGGCACTGCCGGAGCGGGGTTTCACAAGCTGCCTGTGTGTCAGGAAGTTCAAGCAGACAACGCAAAGAAAATGTGCTGCATATTGGTCATTATCCCTGCTTTCAATATTACGAACCCTAAACCCTAAACCCCTAAACCCTAAACCTTAAACCCTGTCAGGTTTCACTCGTGAGGCTCCTCAAGGTCCTGAAAAGCTCTATAATGTCTTCTTCGGCCTGCAGAGCCTTTCCGGAGAGGAGCTCTTGTTCCCACTGTTTAGGGTTTAGGGTTTAGGGTTTAGGGTGGGGTAGTGGGCACGAGGGGTGCCCACTAAAGTTGCTGTCCCAATTGTGTTTCTCCAGCTTTCTGGGAAAGCCTTGGAGACTCTGCGTGCTTCTTTGTTGCCAGCTGTGGGTGGAGGCACCCACGTATGCCCATAGCTCTAAGCCCCAAAAGCCTACCCCACCCCAGAGCTCAAACTTTATTCCCTGAGCCCTTATAGTCCCACAGGCGCTACACCTGAAACCCTAATCTTCACAACCTAAGCCGTAAGCCCTACGCCTCTAATTATGAAGCATATCTTCGCTTGCAGCCCACAGTTTGCAAGGCTTTTCCTACTTGGAGGGTTAGGTGGACTTAGTAAGTAGGTTGATAACGGAGATAGTTCAAGTTATAGGGGTTATTAACCTACTTACTAAGTCCCCCTTCCCTCCGAGTAAGCCAATGCTAAGGCTGAGACAAAACGTCTGTCTGAGCGCGAGGCCGAATACGAGAATGAGATGCCCACGGCTCGGCCCAGGGGTTTTGTGGTTTCGGGTTTAGGGGTTTAGGGTTGAGGGGTTTCGGGTTGAGGGTTTAGGCCTAGGGTTAAGGGGTGGGGTCTAGACCTTTTGCTCGTCCTCGGAGAAATTTTGTCCATGTATCTTGCATACCTTTGCACTGGCGCTGAACAGGAGATGTGTACGGGTGTTTCCAACAATGAGAGGTCCCCACATACTTATATAAAACACAAGTAGAGGGCAGTTTGGCAATGAAACCCATGAGCTTGGGAGTCACAGGGAAGTTCGTTGTTTTTAGCATCTTACGTGTGGCTAATAGGCAATGGAGAAACAACAAGGAAATGAACATGATTTGGGGTTAAGGCTTCGGTGTTTCATGATAGGGTCTTGGAAATCCAACCCCAGAACCCGAATCAAGCTGCACAAATTTGTGGGGTTAAGGGCGCCAAAAGCATGTTCGTATTCTTGAACTTTGCAGAGCGAATTACAAGGTTCGCACAACGAGCACTATAGTGTTGGGTGGCTAGCAGGCGATGGACAGAGAACACGGACATATATTAGGGCTTAAAGGTTCTGTCTTCCATAAGAGATGTCGGTAACCCCACGCCCGCACAGAAGTTTTGACCTGATTGCAGCTGTATGACAGTTCTGGCTAGGTTCCAATTTGTGGGGGTAAGGGTACCAAAGCAATCTTATACAGGCCAGACGAACAGTGCCCTATTACTTACATCCGCTATAAATGCCTATTACTTGGAGGTCCATGGTACTTA